>JAVDPK010017381.1:0-13216 GCA_034780415.1 Cichlasoma orientale | reverse complement strand
GCCCCCTCCAATATGGCGGTGACGTAGGCATACGTAGGCAGCGATCAATGCGGTATCTATGTATATATATCTATGGTCTGACCTCATAAGAACAAGGAGTGCTGAGCTGTCATCCCCTGATGGTACATAAGGAACTTAATTTCACATCATTATTAGCAGTTTATTTGCCAGACATTATCGCACTTTCATTTCAAAGCATTTCGACTCGAAAATATGTAAAATATGACAGATTTCTCCTTGATCTGAAATGTAGGGACTGTGATGGGAGGCTGTGTGGGGAGGAGTACGATTGATGGACAAGGGAGTGCCCGAAGCTCGACAAGGAGCAAAAAACGCGGAGGTAAGAAGCTGAACATTGGCTTCTCAGACGCTGAATTAAGCGCAGCTTTATACTTAGGACATGATGTCCACAAAGCATAAACCAGCAACGAGTTTCTCTACATCTTTGCTGACTTGCAGTTTGTCGTGATACAGCTCTTGAGCTTGAGAGAACCTTCCTCCTGGACCAGTACTGGTATATTAAAAAAAAAATATATATATATTTTTTTATATTTTCATCTTGGTAGGCTTTTTCACTGCTGCTGTGTGGCGATGCTTTTAACCACATCTGCTAAACAGCTTACATCCATATTGTCATTCACTTCAACCAGTACAGTTTTGCACCTTCTACATACATGTATCCATGCAGCACCTGCTGGATGGGCTGTAAGATAAAGCCTTAGGCTTTTAGGAGTTGCATCTTAGCTGCATCCTTATTGCACAGAACATAGTCTGAGTCTCAAAGCTTATAGTTTCAGGTGTTAAATGTCTCGTGGCTTAGTCATGTGTCTGATCTGGGTTTGAGGACCTGGTCTGATAGGATAGATTATATAAACATCGTTCAGTCCAGTCACAGAGCCTGTGTGCTGTGTGCGGAGCTAGGCTGCCATTCATTATGCATTGAGGAGCAGCAGCAGGAGCCTCCACTGACTTTTTCAATCAGAGACTGACCTACTTGGTACATAATGTTCTTTATGTGCAAAACACATTTACATGCAGAAAGAGATACTTTACCTGCAAGACAGGCATGACCTCTTAGACCATCTTCATAAACTCAAACTCAATAAATTTACTGAACTTCCTCATTGTGAGAACGTAGCCTCTTATTCATATATTTATCAGGGCCTTGGTCAAGAAAACAAAACCCCTTTTGGGGACATTTCCTCGAAGCAGACATAGGCTTCTCTTCCAAACAGACTGTAATTGCCTGACAACGGTTTATTGTGCGTTAATAGGTTTAACACTTTGCCTCTGAGTATTTTTTTTATCCTGTCTCTAAATAGAGCTGATAGGATTAGGCCTCTTGTGTAAAGAAGCTACCTTCTGCCAAGGACACTCGACTTACTCTCCTCGTGTATTCCACTTGCTTCCATGAATTGATTCTAAGTTATTTTGAGGTTGTGTTTTGTTTGTTAGTAGAAGAGATAAAAGTGGCGGGAGTGCAGTCATTTTTAAGCAACTGGGGAAGTGTAACAATGATTCACAGAGCAGCGAATATTAGTCTGCACAGCGTGGTGAACTAGATCAGGTGTTTGTTTCTTGAAGCTGGTCGGACCGAGCGGAGACTGTTCTCTTCCTCAGGGTTGTTCTTTGTATCAGGGACTTTTGATGTACAAACTTCTGTTTGACACACATCAAACCTTAGAGACAGAAGAGCGATGGGAGTACCTAACTCAAGGGAATACAATTACTATCAGGTCCCAAATTCCCCTTTGAAGATTTTGCTTAAACGTAAGTATAGATTTTTTGTTTTTTGTCTGGGTGGAAAAAAAAAATGCTTTCATGATTCCTGCTTTGATGCTTGTGCAGCTCACTGTGAGTGCACTAAAAAGCCCCAGAGGGTTATGTGTTATTGTCTTTACTAATGTTTCTGCTGTTATTCTGCTACTATGCACTGTTAATTGATTCATAATTTGGTTTTGAAGTACAGCTAAAAAAAAAAAAAAAAAATTGGCATACAATAACAAATGAAAATCAAATTGTATCTTCAGTGCTGCCTTTGACTCAAATACTTTGATGATGATTCATTAAAGCCTGCTTCAATAGATGAATTTTATAAGTTTAAGTTTAATGTCCAAAAGCTGCAAAGCTATCACTTTGTTGATAAATCTTTGTGTGTTTTCTATTACTATAGTTATTATGAACTCACTGTTACATGCACAATTTACAGTAGTGAAACTACTCTGCACTACTACACTGCTCCTGCTTGTGGTGATTGTTTAAATTATGCAAGTACATAAAATTATGCGGTAATAGCAGTAGGTCCAAATCTGCCCTTTTAATCTCCTTCTTGTTATTACAGATTTACGTGTTGCTGTTTCTTTTTACTTCCACCTGCACATTTTTTTTTTTTTTTGCTCGAGAAACTCAGACATGTTTACTGACTTCAAGTTAAAGTGCTAATCTTTCCAGGTAGCTAAGCTTACAGCCGAAGGACGTGCTGTCCAATCTGATCTCCCTGTGCGATCCACCGATTTACTACAGCAATGAGGTGGCTCGAAAGATTTTTAAATACTGCTGTTGTCATCACTAAGTACCGACTGCATCCACTTCATTCTAGGAAGCACAACCAAAGCGAAAATGCTATGTTACGTAACAGTATGTACAACCAGGAAAAATTTTTGGCATGTTTTGTCTAGTGAGCTTTTTCGTTTCTAAAGTTTTAGATCTGCACAATCCAGAAACGATCTCTGTGTCCTTTCCCATGTGTGCCGGGGAGGCCACTTGTTAGGATTCCAGACAAACACTCTAATTTGCATTTGTTTGGCTGGCAAGTCAATTCAGTTTTGCATGTGTGCCTTGCTGCATGAACAACATTAGAGATGCAGACTAAAAATATGTGTTCTTATAAGAGAAGCAAAAGCAAAGAACATGTGTTATAATAATAAAGTTGCAAACCATAGAACAGAGTAGCATCATTTTATATAGCGGTCTCCAGATTTTTTGCTGCATTGTGTTCATGGTTTTATAAGTGTGGAGCTACTCCTTTGAACTTTATTACTAATGCATAAAGTGTAAATTATAAATCATGTAAATTTCATACTTCTGTGTGAAAGCTCAACCTGAAAGTCAGGCCATTAGCTCATGTCCAGAAGTGTGTTAAATTAAATTGAACATAACCACTCACTCTTTAGTGACAGAGCTTTAAGGCTTTGTTGCTATATACTGTTATGCTCAGTGTTATAAGATTCCAGCTGGTTTCTAATTCAGAGCCACGGAAGATATCTTTAATATCGATGGCTATGAGTTTGTGTCACATAGCTAAAGGTTATGCAAGATTTTAACTTTCCCTGATCTTGTTTTGAAAGGGGCCTAACCCTGCTTTGCAGCAGTTTTTATGTTTGTAAACACTGTAATTCAATAAGGTGACGTTGTAATTGAATTGTAGTGGATTTGTGTTTGTATTTGCGTGCGCTCGCTGTGGTAGACCTGTGTCTGTTCGCTGCCTTTCATTGGCTAAAGGGTTGTCATCTTTCCATCCAATGCCTTAAGGGATAGACACAGATAAATCCTATTATGTGGGACCTGCTTACTGCCGATAATCCACTGCTGTTTGCTTGTGAGTGAGCGCCTGTCAGTGCGCATGTATGTATTACTAGCCGCTGCAGTAATCCACAGCACTATAAATAATCACTTTGATTTTCCCCCCTCTGTGAATCAAATTGACTTTTTTGGTATACCAACACAGCAGCTATACCCCCAAAGGCTAGCACAGAAACACCTGCAGTAGGTGCATGAAATGCTGCTGCTGCAGTTCTGATTTAAACAAACAAAAACACAAAACATGCATATTAGTTACTGGCTTTAGTCAGCCTTTGTTCGATATCACAGATAGTGATTGTGATGAAAGATGTCGCAAAGAAGTGTGTTTGTGCACATGTCCTTCAGTATCAGTGATTTAAGTTTTTTTTGTAAAAGAAAACTATTTCCTGACCTTGACTGCCTGATGTGATATTACAGAGCTTAGGCATTTTTGGAGCAGTCATGACCTTCGCCAGTGTGGCAAACATCTACATACTAAGCAGTTTGCTATCAGATACCTGGATTTAAACCACCTGATCCCTTTATTATGTAATTACAATAAATGAATTTACATTTTTTTAACCTTTTAGAAACTAAATGTTTTTTTCTAAAGTGTAGTCCTGATTATGTCTGGATTACACTCTCTTAGTCATTTCTTAAATCTCTCTTTAAATCAGATTAAACACCTCTTCCACCCCCACCCCCACCCCCATCATTTTTTTTCTTTTTTTTTAGGACGCAATGAGCCTCTCAAGAAAGATCGTCCAAAATGGAAGAGTGAGTACCCGATGACTGAGGGCCAGCTGAGGAGTAAGAGGGATGAATTTTGGGATACAGCTCCGGCCTTTGATGGACGCAAGGAAATCTGGGATGCACTCAGAGCAGCAGCCCTGGCTGCAGAGTGCAATGACCTGGAGCTAGCACAGGCTATAGTAGATGGTGCCTGCATTACACTTCCACATGGTACGCAAACACAAACACAAAATCCCCCTTGAGATATGAAAACTTTACTTTGTTATCAATTATAAGCTGTAAATGTAGTGGCCCTCCCAGCGCGAATGCAGAACTCACCGCAATCATTTCTAAAATGTCAAAGAACTGTTCACAGAATCCCATCCATCAACTGTGCAGAGATTACCGCTGTAGTAGTTACATAATAGTCGCAGTACTGCGTGACCGCTGTGAGTGGTCTGATGCACTGAAAGCCCTGATGGCTTTAGCTGGAAAAAAAACACAGTCCTCTCATAGTAATCTTCTCACATGAAGGATTCTGCTTTTAACTACTGCTATTCAAAGGACATGGATGCTCAGAGTCTTATTTATGACCAATGGTAATAAGTGGGCATGTAGATCAAGGTTAAAGTGGATTGTGGAGAGTGATAAGATTTTTTTTGGACAATGATTGTTTATCTGGGTTATTTCTCATCCGCAGGCTCTCTCACAGAATGCTATGATGAACTGGGCAACCGCTACCAGCTCCCAGCATACACTTTAGCCCCGCCTGTCAACCTCATCACCGAAACATCCAGTGACAGCAAAGTTTCTGAATCGACGCAAAAACAGTCTCAGCCCTCTCCAAGCAGAGAAGAGTTCCAGCTACGGGTGCGATTATCAACAGGTAACACAATTATGTAGCTGTATATCTATAAAAACCACGTTACGCATGGATGTGACATCATCTTCTCATAGCTTGTTCAGAGATCTGTGCCAACTCTACTTGTGCCTTGTTGCTCTCTTAGGAAAGGATGTGCGCCTCACAGCCAGCATGGCGGACACCATCGCTGAGCTAAAGAAATTATTAGAAGAACAGGAAGAAATTGATGTGTCCCGCCAGAGGTGGTTCTTTTCCGGGAAGCTTCTGACTGACAAGACTCGTCTGCAAGATACTAAAATCCAAAAGGACTTTGTTGTCCAAGTGATTGTCAATGTGAATCCCTCAGTCATAACTAACTGACGAGCGAGGCAAAGGGGATGAGGTGAAGATAAGAATGTGCCAGAGGTGGGCTGCTGGAACAGGAGAAATTCTTGACATTATTGTCCAGTTGATTCTGCAGTGAAATTTTGTGTACATTTTTATATAAGAATATATTGCTTTTTGTATTGCTCCTTTTTCTATTTTTCCTTTTTCCAAATGAGAAAGCACTGAAACACTTTAGGTCAAAAGTAGAGCCCTAACATGCACATCCCAGTGTCTATTTGTAAAGCCATGAACTCACAGCTTTGTTGTTTACATGGGTTTCCCTCCTTGTCATGTCTGTTTGTTCTGGTGCTTATGAATAAATTAAATATGGTTCACCTCAGAATCTAAAAAAATTCTTTCTTTCTTTCTTTCTTTCTTTCTTTCTTTCTTTCTTTCTTTCTTTCTTTCTTTCTTTCTTTCTTTCTTACGTTCATGCATTTGAGTAGTAGAAACATTCACTGTACGTTGTTTGCTCATGTGCACACTGTTTTCATTTCACTACTGTATATTCACGGTAAAGACAGGGAATGTAATGAAGGCACCTTTTTAAAAGGGAATAATAAGAGATGACCGGATTTACTTTTTTTTTTTATCACTCTGAACAAGATACTGTAGTTTGATGTACAATGTGATGCTCACTGTACTTGAATAACTTAATAAATATTATAAATTGAAACTCATTCTTTTTGTTTATTGGCACCAAGATCCTAAATTGGAACTTGATGTTCCCAATAAGGAAATCTCAGTATACAGTTACTAATAACTCTCATAATAAAATAATAAAATACTGACACGCATGTTGATTTAGCAAATAATTCAGTGTGCCAAGAAAATATCGCACACCATTACAGCACCAGCAGCAGCCTGAACCACTGATATAAGGCAAGATTGATCAATGCTTTCATGTTATTTATGCCAAACTCTGACCCTAGCATCTGAATGCTGTGGCAGAAATTGAGACTCATCAGACCAGAGAACATTTTCCCAATCTTCTATTGTTCAATTTTAACTTAGATCAAAATGGTTATAGACACCCTCTTTTCTCTCACTAATCACTAATCACTTCATCACTTTGCTCAGTTCTCCTGCGCCTATCTGTTGTTGACGTTGCTTTTTTTTTAAATATTCTTTACAAAACAGTCCCAGTATAGGGTCCATTATCTGCAGAAGAGGTCATAGTCCTCTTTAGATAATGGCAGTCAGTGTCTGTAGCCATGCTGATGTTATTTATGCTGTCTGTGGTGGACAGCGCCATCTTCGGGCAACATAACTTCAAGGCCGGGTCAGACACGTGAGCAAACCTGTGACGTAGTTTGGTAGGCGACAGAGGCAAAGATAGTTGGTGGTGTAACTTGATTATTTTCTCTCCCGAAAATGGTCAAATCGGGGAAACTTCGCTCTGGGACTGGGTCGAAGCTCAAGCGGTGGAAGAAGGGACACAGCAGCGACTCAAACCCGCAGACGAGTCGTTTTCGGCAGGCTGCTAAAAGCCGCTTCTTCAGCCGACCCACTGGTAAGCTTTCCTTCTACACGTGGGTCTCAGGCTAGCGTTAGCCATTTAATCTTTTTATTTTGTGCCATAGTTAGCAGACACATTAAAGTCACAACCTTAACTTCATATTTCCCTGTCTTTATCGTTGTGTCAGGTTAAATAACTCGTTTGTCAGTTTGGTTTTAGTTTATGAGCAACAACTGCTGTGTATTTGGAGCTCAAGGAGTCAAAGGCACCATGTTTTAACTGTGTAAAAATAACTGGCCTGCAACTACTAACCCTGAAAAAAGATATGCTTTACAATAAGAGTGCAAATCGTGTAAATAATTAGACACAAAGCTGGTTATTTTGGCTCTGCAGCCAGCTGATTGTACGGGGAGTGTGCTCATGATTAACAGCATGTGTAACAGCTGTGAATTGAGGGGATTTACATCTGCACATCGGGTGAACAGTGCACAAGTTCCGGTCCTTTACATACCTGGTTTGCAAAATTAGGACGACCCAAAATAACTGAAGAACAATGCAATAAAAGTAAGGCTGGCTAGTGGTAAGGTTTTATCAGTGGTGTTATTGATTTGCTTAGATCAGACTCTGTCAATTCCCTTATTGATTCCTGATCGGTCTTTTGCTAAGACAAAAAGGCAGGCCTGTGCAGGGCGCTTATTGTTTGTTTTTTAAGTAAAATCTTTTGCAAGTCAAGCACATGCTTAGTCAGATGACGTTAGTGTTTAGTAAAGTTCTGAAATTCACAGTACAAAATAACAAAATGGTAATCATAATCCTGAAAGGGTAACCGATTATGTCCTAGAAACTTCCAGGAAAGTCAGATTTATATGTGTGTGTTTTTTTTTTTTTGTTCCCCCCCCAAACAGGAAAAAGTGATCTAACAGTTGACGCTCTCAAGCTTCACAATGAGCTGCAGACCGGTCCGCTGGAGGTCAACAGCCGTAAAGATGCTGCAATGGAAGAGGAGCCAGAAGAGACTGTATCACAAAGGAGTTCAGGCACCTTCCTCAGTGGCCTGTCAGACTGCTCTAACCTCACCTTTAGAAAGGTGCAGCGCTTCTGGGAGTCTAATTCAGCTGCACACAAAGAGGTAAGTGTTACTTTTATAGTGGTTAGTATGTTTATAGCTGTATGTTTGTAGTTTAAAGCAAATCTGGAAAATTTAGGGTAGCACTGAAAAGTTGAACATGGCATAGGATAATGAAATAGGTCATAATAATAAATGTATTATAAATCCAAGACAGTGAGTTTCCCTGTAGCTCTAACATTGTATTCTACAGATCTGTGCAGTGTTGGCAGCTGTTACTGAAGTGATCCGTAGTCAAGGAGGGAAGGAGACTGAAACAGAGTACTTTGCGGCTTTGGTGAGTTTTTTTTATTTTTTTTATTAATCCTCCCGCACAAACGAAAGTGGGAGGATATTGTCATCATACTGTCCATCTGTCCGTGAGGTTTTACCTTTCCGGTCTGTAGACTCCAAAACCACAAGGGGTTGTGCCATGAAATTTGGTGTATGTGTTCTTTACTCTTCAATGATGTGCAACATGATATTCATATTCCTGGATATTTAGTACACTTTGTACACTTTGGCTGTATTTATCCAGGGTTCTAGCCAGAAAAAAAAAATCAGTCTGGTGGTTTCCGAAGAACAGACGATAATGAACTGGTAAAATCCTCAGCCCGGCTAGAACTGGCTAGAACCCTGTTATCTGAAGGGGAGAGTAAACAACATGGAAGATTTCAGGCTCCTTATGCTGTGATAATATATGCTAATGATATGCTGCCTCGATTGCTCAGAAATATTGCTCATATGTAAACAACATGGTTGCCTTATGATTATGTAGTCATATTTTTGTACACATGTGGGTATAATATGTGAATACCTTGTAAATATGCATTATGTCTGGTTTATTGTTATAGACTATATAAATGGACATTATGTAGTATGTACCCTTGTACAAGAGTACTGTATGTACTTTCTCTAATTTGTTTACCATGGAATTTTTTTGTTTTCGGATGTGGTTAACAAAAGGTATTTGTAGAAACGTTACAGATAATCCCAGAATATTGATCTCGTACAGCGTGCTTCAAATTGATTTAATTATTGTTAATATTGAAAACATATTTATGTTGGAATATTTATTATATCTTTACAAACCAATGAATGACTAAAAGTTTAGGGCTTCCAAATTAGGGCGTAAGTGTTTTGCAGAATGTGATAAGATGCCTGCTGAAGGCTTTTCTGTTATGAAATGGGGCTGTAATGTTATCCTGACTTCTAAATTTCTTTTATATTTTCATTAATGGTGGGAGGATATCCCCATCAGTGATTGGTCTTGTTCTGATATTCTTTTAGATCTTATCAAATAGCTTGCAGTTTGTTGAAAAGTCAAAGTAAATCATGGTTTAGTTTCTGAAAATGCATCGTATCTGTTTGTTGTTTTTTTTTCCTTAGATGACCACGCTGGAGGTTGTGGATACAGCAGAATCCCAGGCTGCAGTGGCATACCTCCTCAACCTTGTCATGAAACGGTAGGGCTTACACACTCGCATAATACTACACTTAATAACACTGTGGCCTCACAGCAAGAAGGTTCCTGGTTGGAACCCCAGCTTGGGACTTCCTTTGCAGAGTTTGCATGCTCTTGCACATTCTCTCTGTGCCAGCATGGGTTTACTCCTGCTTCCTCCCACAGTTCAGAAACATGCATGTTAGGTTAACAGGTGATTCTCAACTGATCATAAATGAGTCCTTAAAGTGTTTAGAATAAAGCTCTGAATGAATGTTTTGGTAAATGTGGCTTGTAGTCCTCGCATTAAATTCCACAGGTGTGTTGCATTTTTCCATCTGCTTGACGTGTTGCATTCCTTAGGGTTCCTGCTCCAGTGCTCAGGTCGAAGTTTTCCGACACCACCAAGGCTCTGATGGACGTCATGTCCAAACAGGCCACGTGTGACGCCACCTCGGCGCTCAGATGGGTATGTGCATTTGTCTCTGCTTCTGTTTGGGTCTTGTTTTGAAAACTACAGCTATAATTAGTTGTATTTATTTCATTTGCAGATACTGTCATGTCTGGCCACTCTGTTGAGGAAGCAGGATGCGTCTGTGTGGACTTACCCATCTACTCTCCAGGCTTACCACGGCCTTCTCAGCTTCACAGTGCACAACAAGCCTAAGGCAAGTCCCACCAGCCTGCTAATAACTCCTCAGCCAGACTGAACAGATGCTTTCAGTCTGTCTTAGATTTACTACTTGCATGGAGTTAAAAATTTAGTGAGATACTAAAAGTGAGAACATTTGTACCATTACATTTTTTCCTTTCAGGTCCGTAAAGCGGCACAGCAAGGTGTGTGCTCCATTCTTAGAGGCAGTGACTTCCTGTTTACAGATGATGCTCCAGCCCATCATCCTGCTGCAGTTACCACAGCCAAGTTCTGCATAAAAGAAATGGAGCAAGCAGGAGGTAAGACATCACGTTTATTAGGAAGGTTTGTGTGACTCTGTGGCTGTCCACCAGGTTGTGGGTAATGTCTGTGTTTTTCCCCATAGGCAGCAAAGAGGACACAACCACGCTCCATGTGCTTGGCCTTTTAAAGGAGTTGATAGGGACGTTTCCTCTGGGAGCTGTCAAGTCCTGTTGTGAGACTCTGCTGCGAGTGATGACACTGAGCCATGTGGTGAGAACACAAAAATATTCATAGGTGCCGCCTGATCCCCCCCCCCCCCCCTCGTTCATGAATACTCAAATGTAGCTGTTAATGTCTTTAACTACAGCTGGTGACAGCCAGCGCCATGCAGGCCTTTCATAAGCTGTTCAGTGGGAAGCCAAATGCTTCAGCGCTCTCACCAGAACTCAATGCACAGATCATCACAGTGAGTGAATACAGATCAAACAGTGTGATTTTTAGATATAATGCAAAGCTTGGTGTGAAAACTCAGTTCTCATGTCTAATCTCCAGGCGCTGTATGATTACCTGCCCAGTGAGAATGATTTGCAGCCTCTGCTGGCTTGGCTTGCTGTCATGGAGAAAGCGCACATTCACCTGGCGAGGTAATAAATTTAAAACAGTACAACGGATGTTTGTAATTGTGCATTTTCCAGTCCGATTGTTGGTCCACAGCCTCCACGTCTTCTAGTTTGCAGAGTTCTCTGAGTTTGGGTCACCTCCCTCGGCTCTTCTCTGCTGCCATGTCCTGCCTGTTGTCACCTCACACGCAGGTGGTTTCTGCAGCCACCAACACACTAAAGGTAAGGGCCATTGAAGATGGGTAACGTCAACATATGAAGGTGTTGAATTCTTGAGTGCAGGCTCCCAGTTGAATATTTATTTCTGTTTATCTCTTCCAGACTTTGTTGACTGAATGTGTTGCCCCTCATATGGAGGAAATGGGCACGGTCACTGGGACAACATCTTCAGGGAACCCCTCCTACGTCTGCAAAATGTTTCGGTATGACCCCTGTGTGTTAAGCCCTGTAGTCTCTTTTCTCCTTTTTTTTTCTCAGAAACTACTTAAAATGCTCAACATCACAATTGTGTGTGTGCATGTGTGTTCCAGTATTGTAGAAGAAGGATTGTCCTATCGCTTTCATGCCTCCTGGCCATTTGTGCTGCAGATCCTTGGTTGCTTCTATCGAGTTGCAGGCAAACAATCTCATCCCATCATGATCAAGGTATTGCCACAAAACACTGATGATCACTAAGTAACCGAAGTAAGAAAAGTTTGCTTAATTCTGTTTTGTGTCCCGGGCAGTCTCTGCAATCTCTGGCAGACCTGCGCTCCACTCCTCACTTCACCTTCAGTGGCGAGTTGGACCTGGCTGTAGGAGGAGCTGTAGAGAGTATGGGGCCTGAAACGGTGCTGGGCGCTGTGCCTCTCAACATCACTGGTTATGAGTAAGGACACAAACACCGTGGAGCAGCATTCTTGTTGTTTTTTGTCGCTTAAGAAATTAACAAACTGTGCTTTTCCCCAGTGATGACTTGGAGTTCCCGCGCAGCTGGCTGGTCCCGGTCATACGGGATCATGTGAAGAACACTCATCTTAGTTTTTTCACTTCCTATTTTCTCCCGTTGGCCTCTACACTCAAACAGAGAGGTAAGCCAAGTGTGAGATGTTCCTCTTAAGGGTTTGGTAATGCAAAGGGGCATTTTCTGGATTGTGTGTAATGATTGCTGGATCTTTGTGCTGTAGCTGTAGAGTTGGAGCAAGCAGGGCAAAAACTGGAGGCCAAAGTGTACGACACCTTACAGCTTCAGGTACCTTTACCGACTCCATGTAAATAAGTAAGCAGAACCACTTCATGACTCATTTAAGATTCTTCTACATATGCTTTTTTTTTTTTTTTTTAATTTATTTAAGATTTGGACCATGCTTCCCGGCTTCTGTACATGTCCTGTGGACCTGCTGACATCTTTTAAAGGCATCGCCCGCACTCTTGGTATGGCTATTAATGAACGGCCAGACCTGAGATTCACAGTGTGCCAGGCGCTACGCACCATCATCAACAAGAGCTGCTCAACAGGTAGGAAGACTCATGTTCTCAGAGTAAGAAAACCCATAAAACTGGGGCTATATTCTGATTATTTTGTGCTACCCCTCATCCTCCTGGAAGTAGAATGTTTAGTGTATTGGTGGAAGAAAATCAAATCGCCCAGCACTTGAATCTCCTAAATCAGTTGATTTTTAAAATGTTTTGTGTCTGCTCTATTTCTGCAGAGGAAGAAAAGGCCGAAGTGGGCCGCTTCTCTAAGAATTTCCTGCCAATCCTTTTCAATGTGTATAGCCAGCAGCCTGCAGATGGAGAATCTGGAACCTACAGGATGGCTGTGCTGGATACCATCAAAGTCTATTTAAGTACCACTGAAATGCAGGTAAGCACTTTTTTTTTTTTTCTTGTATGGTGTTGCACAATGTTTTCATTAAGTTACATGCAGTTGCTGCCATACTGAACACTTTGAAATACTCCAGCCACTGAGAGCTCAACATGCACTATATGGACAGAAGTACTGGACCACCTTGGTTCCTAAACTCTTCCACTTTGCATTAGGGGTTGAACGAACTAGTCGACTCGTCGACAAGTCGATTCTAGGAAATCTCGCGACTTTTTAAATTTCACATCGACTAGTCGCAGTCACGTGACTGCTGGCGACAAAATGGATTGTAAACAGGAAGGTGAGGACGAGGAGCAGGCCGA
>JAVDPK010017380.1:0-13222 GCA_034780415.1 Cichlasoma orientale | reverse complement strand
CTGGAGGTTTCTTCCTGTTAAAAGGGAGTTTTTCCTTCACACTGTCACCAAGTGCTGCTCATAGGGGGTCGTTTTGACTGTTGGGTTTTCTCTGGATTATTGTAGGGTCTTTACCTACAATACAAAGCGCATTGAGGCAACTGTTTGTTGTGATTTGATGCTATATAAATAATATTGAAAAGATTATTTTTTTATGCATTAATGTCGCAGCAGAAATCAAGACTCATCAGCCCAGGCAACATTTTTCCAATCTTCTATTGTCCAATTTTTTTGAGTCCGTGTGAATTGCAGCCTCAGTTTCCTGTTCTAGGTTGACAAATTTCACCCAGTGCAATCTTCTGCTGCTGCAGCCCATCTGCTTTAAAGTTCACAGTGTGGTGCATTCAGAGATGCGCTTCTGTATATTTTACTGTTGCCTTCCTGTCAGCTCAAAGTAGTTTGGCCATTCTCCTCTGACCTCTGATATCAACGAGGCGGGATAGTTTCTGTGTTTTGGACCATTCTCTGTAAACCCTAGAGATGTTTGTGTGGAAAAGACCAGCGCGTCTGACAACTGTCACATTCAAAGTCACTTAAATCACCTTTTTTCACCATTCTGATGTTCGATTTGAACTTCAGCAAGTCATGACCATGTTTATATGTGTAAATGCAAAAATGGTTTGAGTTTCTGCCATGTGATTGGCAGCAACTCAAAAGAGAGTTGCTGCCAAGGGAGTTCTTCCCTTCCCACTGTTGCCAAGTGCTTGCTGATAGGGGGTCATCTGATTGTTGGGGTTTTCTCTGTATTACTATAGGGTCTTTACCTTTACAATATAAAGCATCTCGAGGTGACTGTTGTTGTGATTTTGAGCTATATAAATAAAATTGAATTCATGTTTACTTTGGATCAGCTGGGAATTTTACTACTACAGTGACAGAAATCCTAAGCAAAACGAGGAAAGGAATTCTCTGGATAATTTCTGCAGCTGGAACAGAAGAAAATAAGATTTCATTTTATAGGTTATGGAACAGATTTACTAACTGGGGTAAATTATTGTGATGTCACAAATCGCAGGGTGATCTAACAGTGTGCTATAATGTACAAACAAAGACCAGCTGGTTCACTTTGGTAACATGTATTTTTCAAGACTGAAATGATTGATTAAATTATGAGAATACAATATTTAGTCTTTAAGATGTTGGTAGATAATCACAAACCACCATCACAGCCTGAGAAATAATAAATCAGACACCTGGCAGATTTTCCACTCAGTAATCAATATATCAGCTCATTATTTAGTGCAGTTAAGGAATTGGTAATAATTATTTACATCGGATTCTTTTCATGATGGTTCAGTTTTTACCTGTTGAGACCTTAAACATCCAGTATCTGAACCTCACAGGACTGCCGGGTCTTTGTTACCTGGCTTAAAAAAAAAAAGCTGCTGAGAGAATACTGCAGTGGCTTTTATTGAAATCTACACACACGGAGAAAAAACTCTCTCAAATGGTGTCTGGCAGAAAACTAAAAACCTGCAGGCCACACCAGGTGGAGATGAATGAAGATCCAAGCTTTATATCACCTGGATCGACAGTCTGAAATCATCTTAGGGTGGGACACTGAACTGCTTTAGAGTTTCTTCTGATCATCGTCAACCAAAGATAATCTGATTATTGATGACCAATCAGGTCAAACACTGTTCTGATTGTTCTGGGAACAATCAGCAAACCCTAACCCAGAACAGTAAGGGTTAAAGGTTTATCAGCTGGAGCAACTCTAAACAGGAAGTCTGGTTTATAAAACATCCATATGAAAGTACAAAAGGCAAAAATATTCAGATTTATAAACACACACCCCTACAGCTGCAGGTAGTGTTCTCATTCATCACCTGTACACCACCTGGAAACCTGCAGATCTCAAACATTTTCTTTCATTCAGGCTTTTCCATTTTCAATGGGAGGTAGCGTACAGTAAGCAGGTCCCTGGATGCTTTAGGGGACGTTGGGGGTCCAGGGCCCCTGGATGTTTTGGCTCTGCAGAAGCCTCTGCAGCTCTTTAAACTGCGCCACTGTCTGATCCTTCACATCAGGATTTGAGATCTGCAGCCGGATGCTGTCCGTCGACCAGCTCAGCTCTCCAGAGAACATCTCTGTCAGGATCCGGGCCACCACAGGAATCACCTGAGGACAGGAAAACCACTGTAATACATGAGATGTGCACAGGTGTCCTCCAGGTTCTCACAGTGACTGCTGAAAAACTTCTTCTGGACTTTGTGAAGGTAAAAAAAAGGGAAAATTATGAAGCAGCTGGAGCTCACTGACTCTGGTGAAGATGATGGCTGAGCGGACAGAAACACATTTACTCCACCCGAGAATGCCGGTGGGTTTTGTTGTGCACAGGTTCAGTGTGTTGGATGTGGTGGGGGCCGTAAACATGAAGTGGTCAGGAGGTTTGAAGGTAATCTGAGCCTCTGTGTTATTGTCCCACACAGTGAAACTTTATTCGTAACAAGGAGCTGCAGCAGGTTAAAAAAAAATGCACAGGTACTGAACAGACTTACAGATCTGGAGCTTAAAATTGTTTGTATATGTTGGCGGGAGTGTGTAAAAATGAAAATGTATTCATGGCTTAATTTACGTCACAAACCAAAGGACCTACAACATTTATTCATGAATCTACATTAGCAGGTATTTAATCTTTCCAGGTTCCTTTCTCTCTGAAAACAAACAGATTTTATATGCTCAAATATACATAATCCAGCTTTTCATTGTTTAGTCTCTCAGGACAGTCAGGTGATTTTTTAGCTGCACACCTATAGACAGGTGTATAAGTCGGGATGCAGAGCAGATATTCTATAGTTTACTAAAGAATCAGGTTTGTTAGATATATGAACAGAAACAAAAGCAGATTATCCCCTGGTAGCTGTAGGACTAAACTCAGCACTGTCACTGCAACAGCATCTTAATCTCACATCATGTTATTTAGTTTAGATTCCTCTTTCAGCACAGCTACAGGATCAGGAAAGCTTCTTCATACCAGCATCAGCTAGCAGGGAGCGTGACAGCTTTTTAAATGTTGGAATGTCCCTTTTTTCTGAGATCTGAGTGAACATGAACTGAAGAAGCTGATTCATGGATGGGGTACCATCCATTTCAGATGAAAGGAGAACTGGCATCTCAAATGACCAAACATGAACCTGGAGGTGCAGTTTGTGGCATGAAACCTGCGCTCCTGGGTCTAGGGGTTTGTTTGTGTACATCTCAGCTTCAGAGTAAAATTTTATTTTTTCCTGTTCCACATGTAAAGACCTTCAAAAACAAAAAAGTCTACGTAACACTTCCAAATCAAGTAAATTTTTCTCTAGAGCACTGTTAATGTGTGTGCTCGAAGGACAGTTTGTAAAATATGTTTTGTGTGTGTGCGATGTCTGAGTACAGTTTGTAAAATGTTTTCTTGTAAAAGGTTTTATTGGGTGTGCAGCGTGTGTTCTCTGCGTGCAACCTTTTGGCAGGAAATTAACTCCATATTAGCTAGCCAGGCCCCTGTAGTCGGTGCAGACCAAGGTAGCTTAGCTGCCGTTAGCTCCCCTCCAGCAGATCCAGAGCAGCAGGGAAAGCTGCTCGGAATCCCCACTTGGCAACACACCCGTCGAGGAACAAACTCAAAAATTATTGGCGACTCTGTTTTGAGAAACGTGAAGCTAGCGACACCAGCAGCCATAGTCAAATGTCTTCCAGGGGCCATAGCAGGCGACATTCATGGAAATTTGAAACTGCTGGCTAAGGCTAAACCCAGAGTTGGGTTAGGGTTTGGACCAGGAGCGACATGTTTAGCCAGATGTTCTCCGTGAATTGCTGGCTGTCCTCCTGGTGTCCGAAAAACAATGCAGGCTTTATAAATAATTAGGCAAGTTTCTGGTGACTCCAATTTGTTCATGTAAATGGGGAGTCTTCTTCACACACCAAGGTTAATTAAGGACTTCCACAGGGTTCAGTGCTAGGACCAATTCTATTTATACTATACATGCAGTATTATGAGAAAGTACAGCATACATTTTCAATGCTATGCAGATAATACTCAGCTTTATCTATACATGACGCCAGATGACACGCTTCAAATAGTTAAACTACAGGAATGTCTTAAAGACTTGGTTGACCTTTCATTTTTGTCCCTTAGTTATGCTGCTATAGGCCTAGGCTGCTGGGGGGTTCCCATGATGCACTGAGTGTTTCTTCTTCATTCACCTCTTTTCACTCTGTTTATACCCGACTCTGCATTTAATCATTAGTTATTATTAATCTCTAGATCTCTTCCACAGTGTGTATTTTGTCCTGTCTCTCTCCCCTCACCCTTAACTAGTTGTTACCCTCACTCCCTGAGCCTGGTTCTGCTGGAGGTTTCTTTCTGTTACAAGGGAGTTTTTCCTTCCCACTGTCGCCAAGTGCTTGCCCATAGGGGGTTGTTGACTGTTGGGTTTTCTCTGTATTATTGTAGGTTTTTAACCTTATAATATAAAGCACCTTGAGGTGACTGTTGTGATTTGGGGCTATATAAATAAAACTGAACTGAATAGAAGCATTTCGGGATGAGAACTTCAAACAGTACTCTGGTCATGTCCAAAGCAGGAAAGCGTTCCAAGAGCTGTGAGAATGAGACCAATAAGCTCATTCTGATGTGTTAGATACAGTGTTTGAGCTTTAGAGCTCTTCATTCTTTTATTTTTTAATCTTTGCTGTAATAAATTCGATAATAAATTCGATGTTTAAAAAATCATCATGCTCATTATAAATAATGAAGAGTGGGTTTGTTTAAGCCCCGCTTTCCTGACCTGGACCATGATGAGTTTCTTCTCTTTGGGCTTCTTGTCGGGCCAGTCTTCCCCAAAGCAGAAGTAAATCTCAAAAGGTGGAGGGTTTGGAGCTTCACCTTTCTGGAACAAGATCAACCCTGCGGGCAGAAGCATGTTGGTTAGAAGACGTCAGGTGGGACGCCAACAAACCTGTGGACAAAACTCACCCTGGAGGAAGTCGTTGAGGCTGAACACCTTGATCTTCTTCTCCCTCTCTATCGGGTTTGGTGGTCCCTGTTCAGGTATGCCAGGACCGGACCAGAACACCTTACATTGGCAGAGGCGGACGGCATATATGTCCTGCTCCCAGATCTCCAGGATCAGACCTCGGTCCATCACGTCCAGCAGGGCATCGGTGTAGAACAGCTGCTTGTCGTTCTGGATGTCCGACGTTCCTGGGAACAGGACCTGCTGTAGGCTGACGGGCCCGAACAAGTCCACCTGCTCTGGGGTCGGTTCCAGGTGTCCGTAATACAGGCGGCAGCCCTGGGGGTTACTGACAGTCAGAGAGCCCATCGTGCGGCCCCGGTACTGGAACTTCAAGTCCAAATCTGTTACTGCAGCAACACAAGGGAGTCGACCATTACTATGGCAACACAGGGGACTTTCATGTATGTGTTACTATGGTAACCATATAATTACTATGACAAGGGACAGCAGGGGGCACCACTCCTGAATCGCTGAATGTTTATCAGGGAAAACATTAAAAGATGGTAACAGAATGCCTGAACCTGAATCGGGTCATGTGATCACACTGTGATAATAAAACAGTGTCTGATGTTCACACTGACTCGTGTTTAACCACTGACCCTGCCACACTCTCACCTGCTTCTCTGTAGGCAGGTGACATCCAGGTGAAGCGTCAGAGTATTTCTCGTGTTCACCATGATATTCACTTTCAGACAGTTCAGAGTTCCTATGGGTTCACCTGTCGGACTGGTCAAAGGGCTGAACCAAGTGTCTCCATGCAGGTAAAGCCTGAACTCTGAAACTTTTAGAATCACCTTCAGTTGTGGGGAGGTGGTGTTAAAGTGTGACGTCAAAGCGTCAAATTCACAATGAACTGTCTGACCCCTGTCGCGTCTGGCAGCATTTTAACCCTGAATCTATGACACGAATCCCGTCTTAGAGGTCGGACTCACGTGGGACGCTGCTCAGCAGGTCGTACTTGCAGGATTGTTGGTTCTGAGGGTCTGCCTGGTCCTGGACGCCCGCCATGCCGCTGGCCTCCATTGGGGCCCGTTCTGGTTGAGCTGCTGCAGCATTCAGATCCTGAAGTCCATTACGGAGGAAGTGGGCCTGACCCTGGATTTCAGAGGTCATGGTAATGTCAGGAAGCAGAGGCATTGGGATGATGTGCGGTGGTCCAAATGTCCCGTTGGTGGATAATGCAAACTGGTTCACCTCTGAATGAGCCGGGAAGGAGGAGAAGGGGGTAGGATCACCCATCCTGGGGTCTGAGGAGACATGACATCGTCAAATGAAATCAGCAGCCACAGCGTTTCCATGGAGATGCTGAGCTGAAGGTGTACTTACTGATAGTAAGGTCCATCAGATTGGGCATCTGAAAGGGTGAAATTGTTTTGGTCAGTCAGGTGAAAACATGTCAGACTGTTTAGATCACGTGATCTTTCTCACCTCCTCTTCATCGTCCTCGCCACCATCTGAAACACAGAACAGGCATCATCACTTCCTGTCACCATCACACATCAGGTCAAAAAAAAAAACAGCTGACAGTCTCAGGGGTGGCATTAGAAGGTTAAAACTTCCAGGATAACATTAAAGTGTGACATCAGAGAACCACAGGTGAAGCTGTATACGTGAATCTCACCTGTGCTTCCGGGGTGCTCGCACACTTCGTAGATCTTGTACGGTTGGACCGGTGTCTCTTTGGTGCCATCGTACTTCAGCTGAAATTCACGGCTTTTGTTCAGAGCACAGCGAAGGTTCGCCTTCCACTTAGCAGGGTCAGGTTCGTCAACGCCCTCCTGGTACTTCCCTGTCTCCAGAGCCCACGCCTGTGAGACACAGAGCAGGGCAACACTTACACCTGAACGGTTAGGACTCACCTGCTGCGACCGTTTCACCTGTGGACAGCTGAAAGACATTTAACCTATTCACGTTGTTCCCTGTGGCCACACTAGCATCTTCCCTTTGTTTCAATTCAATTCAGTTTTATTTATATGACCCAAAATCACAACAGTCGCCTCAAGGTGCTTAAATTCCCGTGTTTATGCTAAGCTAAGTAATCAATCTGAAGAAAAACCTTTCACATTCAATCAGACACACAAAAGAGGAAGCATTCGGCAGAGAAGGAGGAAGTGACATCATCATCCGTGTTCAAATTGAAGTTATTCAGAAACTGTGAAACAAAACTTGGCTGGAAGGAGGAAGTCATGTGTACTTCCTCTTCACATGTGGAGCTCATTTCACCATTTCTTGTTTTTACTTTTGTTTACTGTTTTAGTTTGTTTGTTTTTTTATTTCTTTTAGTTTTTGTTTGTGTGTCTGACAAGCCGTCTGTGTGAAACAGAGGAACTTCATGGAGAACGTTAGGGTTAACATTTTTCTGATTTTATTCTCAAAAACTTTCATACTCTCTGCTGAGTGTCACATGAACACATCAGGCAGGACATTAGAGGTCAGAGGTCAAGGTGTAAAGGGTTAATCTGACCTTGAAGATGGTGTTTTCCTCGTCTGAAACAGGTGTGTGGCGTGTCGCATGTTTCCAGGGGATCTGAAAGAGACGGTGATCCGGAGTGAGCCACTGCAGACCCGGATACCTGCCACTGTTCACCTGAGCCAGCAGCCAGGGCTTCAGGCGAACACGCCGGGGCTGAACACTCATGGTTTGGAGGACTGGGAGCTGTGGGAGAGCCGAGCAGGGCGGGCTGAGGATTTATTATGATTGAATTTAAAGACAAAAATGTGACGACAGGAAACCCAACAAACACAAAGGAAACCAGAATGCAGAATCCAGTTTAAAGAATCCAGTCCCTCACTCTGACTCGCTGAAGTGTTTCAGGATCTGATGAAAAACTTTTAAGTATCAATAATTTGTTGATTATTGATTTCAGACGCCGCACGGGTTCACGAGCTCCAAGTGACTGCGTGTGCGCGCTGCGCGGATGGACTCACCTGGGCCGGTTCCGGTCCAGGTTATGACTCTGCGCTCTGGTTTTCTCCCCTGCAGCGTCACAGTGACGTCAGCAAACAAGCAAACAAACAAACAAACAAAGGGCGGCGGCGGTCTGAAGGTCCGGCGAAAAGTGCGGAGACAAACCCGTTTTCAGTCCGATCACATGACGTCAAGGCAACGTGAGGGTAAATTACTTCCGGTGGGAGTCTGGCTGCCGACAAAATAAAAGCTTCACACAGAAAAGGGATAAAATTTCTGAAAATATTTGCTCAATAATCAATCAATAACCTTTTAAGTTATTAATGTACTTTTTTCCTATTAAACATAATTTTAATCTGAAATCTGAATGAAAATGTGATTTTATTTAGTTTGGAGATAAAGAGGAAGAAGATTTTAATGAATACATAAATAAAGAGTCATAACTTAATAATTCCTGATGCACATTTGTTTTTGTTTATTCTTGTTAAATATCCATCACCAGTTAGCCTAACCCATGAACGTGTGTGGGCTGTGGGAGGAAGCTGAAGAACCCAGAGAGAACCCCCACAGGAACAAACTCCACACAGAACGAACTTATCTGGATCCTTACCGGTCCGAAATATAAAATACTTTATTGTGAAGGTTAGTCAGGTGGCTTCCGGTGAGTTGCGGTTCTCTTCATGTAACTTTTTAGACTTTTTTTTTTTTTTTTCAGAAGTCTGCAGGTTCCTCCCTTCCTCATTCCGGAAACTAAAAACAAGTGGGATTGTTTGTCACAAATAATCAGTAATCAATCATAAGTAATCGATTAGAAATAAAACACCAAAGAAACAAAGAGTAAAATAACAGAAATATGATATACTAATCAGAAAAAATGGACTGACTGGTTCTTATAGCACTTTTCTACTCTACTTCGGGCACTCAAAGCACATTATACCAGTGACGTGCGGTGAGGTTTGTGATGAGTGAGGCACTGACTCGTCTGCAGTCGGATGTTCACATATATGAACCCAAAATAGAAGCTTATATTTCAATCTTAATTATGCTAATGACTAATTATGCTTTAATCAACATCATACTGTTCAACAATGATGGCAAGAAAAACAAAATATTTAATGTAAAATCAAACCTTTTCTGTGGGGGGGGGTACTCTCGTTTAAAAAAAAAAAACGTATTATTTTACCTTTATTTGAAGATGAAATCCGTGCGCCTATCCTTTTCACTATGGGACAGCACTGTTGCAGCACTGCCCTCTATCGGTGCGGCACGGTACTTTCTGCCTCACTCTGTGCATTTTCACCATGCATTTGCACCGTGCACATGACAGATAACAAAGAGTAAACATGTCACACACATTCATTCAGTATATCAGACAGCTGTGGAACATCAGCATGTGTAATCAAACACGTATTTTGGCGATATAAAGAGAGTGCGAATGCTTGTCTGTCTCTCTGTGTTAGCCCTGCGTCAGCGTCGCCCTATGTCAGCTGGGATAGGCTCCAGCCCCCTCGCGACCCCTCCAAGTTTGTGTTCCAGAAGGTGGTGGGAGTGAAAGAGGAGATACTGGTTCGTGTGCGTGGGCTTCCGGTAAACTTCAGTGTTGAGGCTTCCATCTTCCTCAATAAGCACCCCACAGTCCAGGAATGGTAACCTATTATCCCTGGTGTGCTCCCTGGTAAAACTTATGTATTTATCCACTGAGTTGATGTGGCGAGTCATCCACATATCTGTACCAGTGGCCAGAGGTGGAAAAAGAAAAGACGTTCTGTACTTAAGTAGAAGTACAGATATTTGTGTTAAAAAATACTTTGGTAAAAGTTGAAGTACTGGTTCAACTTCTTTACTTAAGTAAAAATAAAAAAGAACAGGTTCTGAACTGTACTCAAAGTCAGAAAGTAAAAGTAGCTCTTTGGAGGATGTGTCTACCTGCTATTTTTGTGTAAAGCTAACTGAACTTCATTATTTATTATTGTAATAATATAAAATAAGAAAATAGAATACAAATGTTATTCCAATCTAAATTTTAATTCTAATGAATGCACTCAGCTTGAATTTGTTATGTAGTACACAAACTGTGAAAGGGAATTTAAAAACAGCTCCATTCTCTGTTGCCAATATGCTGGAGGGAAGCAACTGTGAGACCAACTAGATCCACTAATCACAGTGACTGATCTGTAGCCTGGTTTTAATCACAGCTGTTCTGGGCTCTATGGCGAGACAAGGAGTTTTACAGCTGGATGAACTTTTAGAACTTTGGAATTTGTGACACATCTTTCCTTTCCTGGAGTCTGTGGATTTTCTGGATTCACAAGCTGTAAGAATCATCTGCAACTGACTAGAAACTGAAGACCCACATGTGCAGGTTGGTTTTTATTTAATTCCACTACTCCATTTTAAATGTTTCATTTTATTATGTATTGTAAAGCATTTTGTTCTTGTAAAGCGCTATAGAAATAAACTTTACTTGCTTACGTATTTACTTTTATATGAATCCATGTAGGAAGTCAGAACGCTGGAGTATGAACACTTAAATAAAGCAGAGGTCCTAATGCAGAGCCTGGTGGTAAATCACAGTTTGTATAAATAAAGATTCACAAAGTAGAAACTGATGCAGCGAATCAGGTTAAATGTCTTTGTCATTTCATGCTCTGACTCCTCCTCTTCATCATCAGCAGCCTCAGGTCCACCTTCATCTTCACCCAGCAGCAAAGAAAAAGCTGTTTTAACTCCAACCTGTAAACATCTGCAGCTCCACGCTGATACCATCAAACAGGCTCACAGCTGGATCGTCAATCAAAAACTAGTGTTTAAACCATGACATGAATGTTAAAGAATAAATTTAGAATTCAGACCCTCTGTTGTAGCAATAATAATATTAATAATAATAATAATAATAATAATAATAATAGTGTAGTAAACAAAGATCAACCGAAACATTTTATACTCAGTAGCGATCACAACAGTTATTAATGATTATTAATATTAAAACAATCTATTAAAATATTTAAAACTGTTAATTTGATTAAATCATAGTAAAAAAACATATTAAATAACCATTAACATGTTTTCATCATCATCACTTCTTTAATAAGCAGTTTTTGGATGTTTGTCTCGGATCAGCTGCTCCTCGTCCTCCACAGTCTGCTTCTCACTGTGGGCGATGAGCAACACTGGTCCTTTTATTTATTCATTCATTTATTTATTGCCATATTTATTGATGAGGAAAAAACTTGGGATCTTCAGATTTCTGTCTTAAAACTGTTTTCTTAATGAAATGCCTCCAAACAGTTCCATATGTTATTCTTATACATGTTTTTATTCCTGTGGATTTAAAATAATTTCTTCACTTTCAGTTGGATGTTTTTCATGTTTTTAACTCTGTGGACTCTAAGTTACAAACATGCCAGTAAAATCCTGATTTAATAAAGTCAGGATCTGATTGTCAGAACAAATATTAATTGATCTACCCTCAGAAAACAAAAAACCCTCTGACACCATCAAATGTACATTTTTATTTTTGAATTTTTTCTACACAAAAACAACGCAAAAAAAGAAACACAAAGTCCACAAGAAAAAAATTCTGAGAGTCACAAGTTTGATTCAGATACAAAGTTTGGATTCCCACTCACTGATTGGCTGAATATCTGACTCATTTCTTCCTGCTCTCTGATTGGCAGGGTTTGGACTCCTGTAGTGTCTCCTCTGATTTGTCAGGCTTTATGTTGTAGTCTTGCGGAGCTGTCCCAGTGTTCAGTGTTATGTCATCAACATGAACACCTGTGGACTCACCTGGTGACCTCAGAGCTTCCCAGGTGTGAGAGCCACCTTCATCTTTCTCTACAACAGTAAACAGGTGAAATGATGATGATGATGATGGAGGAGGATGAGGAGGTCTGGACCTACTCTCTGTGGGCTCACTGAGGTGTGATGATGATGATGATGGAGGAGGAGGAAGTAGAGATGGCCTCCTGGTGTACACTCCCTGTCTTCCGTGAAAACTGCCAGACTGACGACTGAAAGCTCTGCCGCTGTGTGATGACTCGTCCGTGAAGACAGGTGGGCTGCTCACCTGAGAACCACACGCCACAGGTTAGAGTCTGTAAGTCTAAACCAAACCTGAGTCAGACGGGGAGGGAAGCTAGGCAACTATATGTATGTCAAAAGTCATGCGTGAGAAAAAAATCCTAGCAAATGATTTAATTTTATGGGCGAAGGTATTTATTCCTCAAGTGTAAATTCAACAACCCACGCGCGTATAACTCAGCAGCCACGTGCACAAAGAAGCCATCACACACACACGAGTGTCGGCCGTGCGCGCACTGCTACAGTTTCCCTCTTTCCTGGGAAACTCTGTGCACGGAGCTGAGTCCTGCTATGGTCCTGCTCGCTTGACGAAACTTACTTTTGACTGTTTGGGCGGAGCCTAATGTGATTGGTCACATTGATGACTAGTTCAGGTTACTGCATTAAACCCTAGTTACACTGTGGCAGCAACATAAGAGCTGTTTTAAACCGTATTTGCTTACAGTTTGCCGAATTAAGTACCAGCAGTTATTGTTTCTGTGTAGCAGTTGAAATACTGACAAGTATTACTGGATTACTTTAACGCTGAAAAAATCTTTAAAATCGGAGGATTCTAAGACAGGTTCTGAAGCCTCTGCACTCCTGTTCCAAGCATAATGAAGATCAGGAAAGGAAGTGCACGATGGGATGTAGCAATTATAACGTTGGCCAAGGCAGAGACAAATAAACCTGCAAACAAAAAGCTGCTCAGTCTTCACCAACACATGTAACTGCACCATGACTGGATGAAGCTTCAATACGGGCCTCATAATTATTCAGTTTTTAAGATTTTTCTCAGTATCAAAGTAAAGTCAGTGATGAATCAGCACAGTAGAAACAGCTGCGGTTAAACTGGCAAACTTCACATTGTGAAGGGTCAGCAAATCCTCACACAGCAAGTTACTGATGTGCAGCACAGATCAACCCTTTCATAGTGATCTTTGATTTATTTATAAAACAATAAAAGGCAAATATTTTACTTTAATCCTATTTAGCAGAATAAATATAAAATATGAATAAATTATTAAATTATAGTCTGATTTAGCTGCAGTGAATTGGATCCACCTGTGCCGTACACTTTAATGACTCAACAGTTATACGAAGTTTATAGTATATTTTAATGCAAAAAAATTGTACTTCCGCTTATCCTTTTCAGGGTCGCGGGGGGGCTGGAGCCTATCCCAGCTGACATAGGGCGAAGGCAGGGTACACC
>JAVDPK010017379.1:0-13228 GCA_034780415.1 Cichlasoma orientale | reverse complement strand
CATCTTTTTTATAAACAAAGATACACACACACACACACACACACACACACACACACACACACACACACACACACACACACACTGCTGCTTTATCTGCAGCAGCTGTGCTGCTTTCACTCATATTAAATGTTTAGCATCTTCATATTTTCCCCATAGCATGGTTTCGTCTTCTTTTGTAAAATCAGCCGCTCTACTGCTGATACGCTTATCTATAATTGGGATTGGTCAGATGCTGGCAGCGCCAACCCTTTGGTGTAAATGCACAGGGGAAAACCTGGGTTACATTAGCAAGCCGATAACCAGCTTCACGTGACCGCGTAATCCTGATTGCCACTGTTAGGGTAAGTGAGTCCAGATAACGGAAAGATACCCTGGCTATGTTGAGCTCACTTCGTAATACAAGGCTGCTGTTGTTCACTGGTTTAGTTCTACCATTTCTTTGTTTTAGTCTGTCCAGCTTTGCAAAGTTTGTGCACTAAAAATATCTGAGAGTATGCACTGTAAGGACAAACTAACCTTTTGATAACTGCTTTGTTTATTTTGGCCACGTCCCTATCACAGCCCGTTGTGCACAATAGCCCTGATTCTTAGTCACATCAAGACTGGACCATGTGTCTGTTTATTGCAGTGCCTTTAAATATATGGTGTGATAATTTGCCATGCAGTGACTTATATTAATAAATAAATGTCAACTATAAACCTGCATCTTTTTGATCGATTTATTTCATGTTGCAGAAGCAATGTGAGCTGCAACAGTTCCACTTACGCGAGACGATGTGCGCTTACCTTCTCTATGTTGTCCACCTTGGTCAGCAGCTTGGTGGTAACAGAGTGGAGCTTTAATAAGTCCATTCCATACAGAGAGCCCTCCAACAAGTCGATGATAGTTGCCAGCTAAGCAAAAACAAGAAACCGTTCATTAGGTAAAACATCGTCCCACTCAAAACTCCCTGAACGGTTTGTCCCCCAGAACACATTGTGTAAGTGCTCCTACCTTGATGTCATCTTTGCTTGCTTCCTGTAGTTTTTTAAACCTGTACTCCCCCTCACAGGGATTGACAGCTGAAGGTGGAGCCATGCACTCACACTTCTTGCAGTCTGTTCCTTTGGTAATTGTCTCTACAGTGTAAAAGTCCTGAGATGCTGATTTTAGGTCGCTTTCATGGACACGGCTGCAGTCGGAGCGTTTGATTGGTCGAACGATACAGCGGCACACACAGTCAGACCCTGATGACACTGTTCTTACTTTGTCGTAATCACCCAGCAGCTGAAAGAGAGGCACAAAGTTGTCTTTCTTAGTATCTTTTTTAGTTTTCATAGGTCCAGATAGAAAGAAACTTAAAAAAAAAAAAAAAAAAAGACTGCATATTTGATATTTGGTTAGCCCCTATAATTTATTTAGCAGAAATACCGGGATTAACCTAAAAAAGGAGCTGAAACGTGAGATGATTTGCAGCTGCAGCAGCGGTGAGCTGCGCAGGAAGAAGACAGCATTTACAAACAGGCCATCGTTGGTTTGGAGCATTTACAGTTTGAAGATATATTACATAACCAACCACCAGAGGGATGCAAGCTTTACCATAGCGTATCCACACACACACACACACACACACACACACACACACACACACACACACACACACACACACACACACACAGCCTCTGGGCTCGATTTACCATGTCATTTAAGCTCAACTGACAGTGAAAGGAAATATCACGTATAAATAAACTTTTGCAATTAACGAACTGGTGTGTGTGAGAAACAGTCCTTAAAGTCCCACTTCAGATGGGAAATGAGAGATTCAGGGTTTACTGTTAAGAGCACTCGTGCTATGGGATCTCATGTGGTTTCCTCTGGATGAGGTAGATGGAAAGTTTTGCTGAGTTAGTAACTGCGGATCCTCAGCTCAAATCTCCTGGAAGACGAATTAAACGGATGAAATTAAATACGTCGTGGGTGGAAGTTTTGCTTTTTAGTTCACATTAAAAAAAGGGTTCATATTGAACTTTATTTCAGTTCAATCAAATTTTAAATTGTCAAACAGCGCAGGATCTCGTGAGAAAACAATTTTAAAACGTTTTATTTCTAACTCCTAAATGCCGCTCTGTGTTTTAATGGTGCCTTAACTATTAAAAAATACTAATTTCTTTTCTACGGGTTCTGTGAGTTTGCAGCATGTAATTTAACATAAAACTACAAGTTTGTCAATGATCATTAATCATACAAAGGCGCGCACATTACGCACACTAACCTGGCTTATTATATTCTCTTGGTTGTCCAGCTCATCCTCCAGAGGCTCGGCAGTGGGCTGCTGAACTCTCCCCTCCGCATTTACAACAGGAGTGCCGCTCTCCAGGGACGGGGGACTGTCCTCTACTTTACCCGCGGAGGGAGCATCTTTAATCGGCCTCAGCTCGTCGGTTGTGGCCAGCAGCATCTTCTCCCGAAAGCTTCTGTCCGCCTCCAGAGGCTCGAGGCCACTTACAGCACAGCATAAAATCAGCAGTGGAAGTCTGCGCCACATCTCTGCAGAGAAGCAGCGGAGGATAAACAGCGCTCTGTGCAGAAACTAGTCTCAAGAAATTATCAGGTAGTTGTAGCCAAAAACTGCTGAGCGGGTCCAAGCTGACAGCACCGAATGAATAAACACCCACGCATCCAACAGTCCAGTAAACTACTGCACTACAAAGTAGGCTTGTTGTTCTTCCGGGCAAAGCGTGAGGAAAAAAAGCACCCAGCTTTATAAAAACGTGAAGAACTTGTACGCTTGTTATTTTCACGAAGAGGGGTATTAAAATAATGATGGAAAACGGAACTAATTAAAATTTAAAACTGAAATAAATAAAAAAGGAGCTCTAACTCGGTCCCTGTGACGTGTCGCCGGTGAGCTGGGTGGCACCGACCGACCTCGACACCGGCCCCGGGCAGAACAGGACTGACTGCGGGCGAGCCTGAGCCTGGAGGAGAGAGAGCGAGAGAGCGAGAGCGAGAGAGAGAGCGAGAGAGAGAGAGAGGGTTTGGGGGGGGGGGGTGCTGGAGAATGATCTCAGGTTATCTCAAAGGTCCTGACAGGTTTATTATGGCACAGCTGTGTTTTTAATTTTAAAACTACCTGTCCGAGTAAACCTCATGGTGAGCATGATCACGTTTAATGATCAGGTTGCCATTAAAACCGAGCAGCAACAGAATGCAAGAAATTCTATCAAACATTATGTTTTAATATTTTTTTTATAACAATGAGCATTGTATCTTATATAAAAAATATAAGTGGTGGTGGTGGTGGTGGTGGTGGGGGGGGGATATGCTATATTCACACTGTGGGTGAGAAATACAGGCAAGTTAAAAATGGTATCATCCCTCAGACTGTGTAGACTGTAAAAGGTGGACATGGACATTAGAATGACACCCAGTGTTGTTTTTAACATTGTGGACTGAGCCATAACAGCCTCCCTGTCACTGCTCATTCCATACAGGAATTTGATTTGTTCTATGCATGTGTTTAAAATGCACCTATTTCCTGTCACTGCTATAGCTTAAACATGGACAAAGTTGCAAATAATTAGGTCAGTGTTTGAGGAAGTCATCCCTGTGAGCCGCAAGCTCGGGCTTCAGACTGCTCTAAGCGCTGTGCTTCAGACAGTTTTTTCTACTCTGGGATCTGTATGGCGTCATAGAGTTCCTAACGCCTAACAGAAGCCCCACCCATTTACTGTTTAAACCCGCCTTTCTCTACGTCAGCCAATCAGAAGGAAGCTGACTTTAGAGGAAGTATGGCATCAAAAGAGGAGGGGCTAAAACAGCTCGTTTCAGACACTCTGCACCAAAGCCCAGTGAAGATTAAGGGAGGATATTAAGAGTCCAAAAATAAAGACAAATTGAGCTGGAAATAAACATAATAATTTAAAAGATTTCATTGAAGTGACTGTCACCTAGTATCTGTATATTTAGTAACGTAGAACTGTAGGGTCTGAACTTTTATTGGTTTCTACAAAGAAGTCTTCCTACATCTTACTATGTCAGGTTGACTTCAGGGTTTCACATATCCAGCACTGCTGGGTTTTTACTCAAAAAGTAATTACATATTATTACACATTAATACTGCTTTTAAAGTAAAGTGCATTATGTTTTTCAGTTACTCCCAGAGTAATTTCTTATACCACTTCTTACATTACTTTCACGTTACTCTTGAAACAGCAGGCTTTTTGATTAAGGCGAGATAGAAATATTATTGTAAAAAACATGCTAATCAACATCACAAAGATGAGGGAGTAAATCATCTTTTCTAACTTCTCCCGTAAATGCTCACATCTGGATGTTGTGATGTACGGGTATTGGACTAAACGTGGTTCCAGCCCTGTGTGTACCAGCAGATGGCCCCACAAGGATGGTTGTGACACTTGGATGTGACATTACAGCTGGTGAGAGGGCCGCAGTGACAGTTTGCACCTCACTTTTTGACAGTCCCGCCCCAACTTACCACACACTGACTCACAGAGAACAGAGGAAATGAGCTGAGCAAAAGCCTCCTGACACATCGCAGCAGCTCATTCAGCTGACATGTGTTTGTATGTGTGCTGTGCGTACATGCTTAAATAACCCCATTCACCTTTTCTGGGCAGAGTTCAAAAGAAAGAAAGTGTACATTATGGGAGCATCTTCCTCTGGCTTGCTGGATGAGGCTAAAATCAGCCACATCAAAGGTAACTAAGAAGTCACTTTTCTCTTTCTGCAGCTTCTCAGAACTTTGAGACCAGATATCAGAGACATTTTTGAATATGAGTTTTCTAATGCTAACGGAGGAGAGACAGAGAGGAGAGGAAGCGTAAAAGCGCAACAGAAACTGTAAAGGTATGGGTAGGAATGGCGGCAGCTACTTCAACTACTACTACTTTTACTACTACAAGTGTAGTTAAAGTAGTAGAAGCGATACATGTGGTTATTATAGAAGTATTTGTATAAGTAGCAGTAAATGATATAGCAGCTGGTGGTGCGTTTAAAAGTAAAACCCCTTTTTCTTCTTAACTAGCTTACTTGATTTTTTTTTTTTGATGGGATCCAGATCCTGAATTTCTGTCAGTCTTGAAAGATTAATAATTGCAGTATTCTGTCACATCATTTTAACTATAACGCTCATATGAAGTGCAAATAAATTACCAGCATTTATAGTAAGTGATGAGAAACCCCAGAAAGGAGTTTTTTTCCAAAGACATATTAATTTTGGATGCTTTGGTACTTTGTTGGACTGCTTTTTTCAGACAGCATAAATATATATTAGTTAGTCTTCTTTTGCTAACTTGCAGCAACGAGGCTGACAGGAAGCCCGAGGGGTGCGGTGTGCTGCAAGGGTCCCCGATATAATGGTTGACAGGGGACATTGTGGTTATTTGGGGCTGGGTATTGGGCTTAACCACCAAGCTAAGAGGACATCCGTTTGACAGTAACCCAAAAAGGGGAATTATGCTTTAAAGTGTTATGAAATCATTTCTGTTTTAAGTGATTATTTTAGCTGCAGTAGAGCGAATGCAGCAAATAAGACAAAACTGACGTGCTGTGTGAATGTTGCTCATTTCTCCATGTGTACATTCCTATACATGTTATCAGCACGGTCACATCCTGTCACTAATCTCCCTTCCAAACTAGAATGTAATTGCAGCTATTTCCAACTATTATATTATTATGGGTTGTCAGATCGCTGTCTATCTATGTGTGAGGATGTAAGATGAAAGTCGGGCTGAAGAGTGACCCAAGGAATATGTGATACTGGTCACACACTGTAAACAAATGATTATGACCAATCCACGCTGAAGACACTCCTGATTAGAGATCCAGTACTGCAGTCAAAGCCCCCCCCCCACACACACCCACCAGGCTGCACAAGCAGGAGTTTTGATGAAGTCAGACACATGGCAGACGTCACACCTGTGCACTGTGGCTGTGTTCATACTTAGCTGAGTTCATTTGTTCGTGTGTGAGGTAATTGCTGTCAGGTGTGCCTGTCTTGTTTTGCCTGTCTAAGCTTGATTAAATTGTTTGATTAAAAATAATACAGTTCCACAGGGGAGAATGTATCATTATGAAAATACCACTTTTCAATTTGTGCTAAACAGCTTTGAGTAAGAACAGAAACAATGATAATCCTAATAAAATGTTTGGGAAAATGAATACTAATCTCTCCAAATCTGAGACTTACTTTCAAACTGAGAGCTGAAATTTCTTTCCTCAAACTGGCTGAAGTGTTTCCTGCAGAGGAAACATGATGTGCACGTGTTTCTGTGTGTATGCAGGACAAGTTGACATTAAGTTCCAGAGCTTCAGTGAGTTTTACCGTCAGCAGTACTCTGTAGCCTACCTTGGACACTTACACCAGGAGGTGGAGCCTAAGAGAGAGGGGAGGGGCCTATTGCTCACACACAGGGTAAGAGTTTAAAACTGGTTCAGCTTAACTAGATATATATTTGTAGAGTCTGGCGTCAGCATAAAGTTTAAGCTGTGTGTGTGTGTGTGTGTGTGTGTGTGTGTGTGTGTGTGTGTGTGTGTGCGTGCGCTGTGCAGCCTCAGTATGCTCCTGAGGAGGTGCTGTACCAAGGGACTGTTAAGTTCTCCAGCTGGGATGAGCAGTTGAAGAAATGCAAAGAGAGGTACATCATCCTGCGAAGAGACTACAGAGCAGAGATACATGACAGCATGGAGGTAACACACACGGCGATGCAGTCATACGCAAAACCCGACATTTGCAATCTAAACGATCTGTGTTGTCTAATTGTTGTCTGTGATTCCAATTGGAGACTTTCAACCGTGCATGTGCGGCTAAGTTGGTCCTGCAGCTAACAGGAGGCGCTGTGTTCACCAACGCGGACGAATCCAGAGCTCACCTTGAGAAAACCTGCGCGGGAATACTGAATGGTATTTTAGTGCAACAGCATTTATCGGCATGACTGTTATTACTCATATTTTCTCTCCCCACTGAAAATATGATCCACTTTAACTCAGCATCTCTGAAGTTTTAACACAAATGGAAAGACTGTCAGTATGGAAATGCCCCATAATGAGGACATGAGCCTTTAATCATTTCAATATAGCTAATTATTTTGGTTCATAGAGCACCTCACACAAGGCTACAAGTTCTTAAAGAGTTTAATAAAGCAGTGAAACGTTCAGGGTTCGACAAACTGCTGAAAGTTCATCTGAATATTAGCAAGGATGATGATCTGCATCAGCTGTTAGTTATGCTGACCATATTCAATATTCAAATATGACCTTTCTTTGATGGAGGGCCTATAAAAAACAAGAATGTCCAGTGTTTGTAGTAGAGCCTAGATTCGGGAAAACTCTTCAAGAGAGAGATCTTGGGAAAACTGAAACAGCAAACATGGAGAGAAGTATGATATACAGTGATACACACTATCTCTCAAATGTCTGGGACCACTTGATGTCAGAAAAGCACATTATGGGATATCTATATAGGCATACAGAGGCCCATTTTCACCCACCATCACTCCTTTGTTCCAGTGGCTACATAATGTAAGTTTATCATATTCAAAGTCTACATTTTTCTGTGGCCCCAATCAAAGTGTTTAAATGGCCAAATAAAGATCTTTCTGTTGAAACTCATCAGTTTATTGTGCTCTAAAAATAAGCGCTACCGGTGAATTGCCATAAAACACAAGATTTTATACAACAGTGTGTATTACTCCCCTCACAGAACAGGAACATCTGAATCAGAATAGAAAAAGAAGTGGGAGGTTGATGAAGTACATCAGAATCTCTAGTGAACCTGAACTTTCAGCTTTAGAAAATGGTAACTGGTAAACACCAGTCGCCACCCACCTGTAGGGAATTCGAGGACGCTCTCCTTCCAGGCAGAGTTCCAAGGAAAAAATATATCTAAGAAAAGATGTACATGGTCAAAGTGCTAGGGACAGATGACTCTATGTTTGAGAAAGATGACAGTCTGTGAGAGTTCAGAGAAATGAAGAAATGATTTCTCGCTTGTGCAAGGCTGAAGAAACGTGATGGTTTTGAGGTGGTGGTCAAGTTGCAGATTTCTAGCTTAAAGCAAAAACCTTTTAGAAGAAAGTCATTGAGCACAGAGTAATCTCAACCCTACTGAGATGCTATGGAGACAGTTTGACTGTAAAAGGCTCCTGTGAAACCAACCCAACCAAGGATGACGGGGCTGAATCTCTTCAGATTACTTCAACAAGCTGACAGCTCGAATCCCAAAGGTCTGAAGTATGATTACGGGTAAAAAATGTGAAACCTTTAAATAATAGTGCCGATGTGCTGCCCATCTTAGAATGATAGAAAATCTGTTGAAATTGCTGAATCTCCCTTTAAGGACATATTGAAGGTGTTTATAGGGCATACAAAATTGTAGCCAAAAAGATTCCATTTCAGTCACTTAATTATATAATAGATATTTTACTAAATAGGTCATCAAAGGTTACAATCTTAGCATAAATACAAGCTTCACTGGGCACAAAGTGCTGCACAGCTCAGAGAGAACACAGTCAAACCCACATCTGTAACGTTGTTGTCTTTGTGTTTCCAGGAGTGAAGGAGGACTCTTCTTCGTTGGTGTTCAATCCAGACGCGTTTGCTGTGCATCTCCACTTGCCTTACACAGGCCACACCTGCTTCCTCTTTCACCAAGAAGAGGAACGAGATCACTTCCTCTCCAGCCTCAAGACCTGCATTAGACATCGAAACCTCGGTAAAACACAGAGATTAACACCTTCTTACATATGAAAAGTTGATCAAGCTTTGGTGACATCATCAAATATACAATCAAGTGAAAAAATATAGCTTCTCATGGAAACTGTTGATCTTTTCAACATCTCTGAACATGCAAAGATTTGATTATATTTGAAGCATCTACAGACACAAGTGATGCACATGAACACAGCAACAGGAAAAGCATTTATTTAGCCAGCACAAATTTAAACAGACGTCACATTCATTTTTGGAAACAGTAAGTTGTCTCAGAAAATAGAATTCCTGCCTGTGGCAGAAAGAACTTCCTGCAAGTGCTTTGCCCAACGGTCTCTGACATCAACTTGATGATTTGACCACGTCCATCCTCTTAGTTGCAAACTGTTTTTAAGGGGTTTTGAATATGTACGCCTCACAGTGACTGCACGCTGCCCGGTCCCCTCAGCAGTGAAAGCTGCCTCACGTGATTTTAAAGCCATTTGAAATCTCTCATCGATTAAAATGAGCAGACTCATCAGTTTCCCCACTTTTCCTTCCCTTTACATCTCGGTATGACCAAGTGTAATACTCGAGTGTTGATTAATTGGATTCTGTTTATCTATCCTTGGTACTTTTGTTCATTTATGAAGATGCTTTGGCTCAAAATTATGCAGAAACATAGTAAAAGTCAGTAAATGTCAGTAAATGTCAGAGGGTTCAGAGCATTTGAAACACTGCCTGGCTTAAATAGTCACATCTGCACTCTGAGTGTGTTTCACAAGAACATCTCACTAAAGCTGCTACTAAATCCTGTTAAGGATAAAAGGTATTTACAAAACGTCTTAGCTCTTCAGAGAGATCTCAAAGTGAAAGATTGTTTGTCCTGGAGCACACCAGCGGCTGTATTGTATTATACCACCAGTTTATTTTATTTTATTTTTTTCAAGCTTTCATTGGCTTATATTGTGAAAGTTTAATTTCTCACATCTCGCGGGGCTGAAGGAATATCAGATAAGTGCTAAATTACCAGTATTTTAAATGAGCAGAAGCAAAACTAGAGTCTAAGTACCGTATCAGCATGCCAGTTTACCCCTTCACACGCAGGTCTGTGTTTCCATGCTGAAGCATGATGTTCTTTATCAGCAGAGTCAGTTCTGTGAGCAGGTCTATCCATTTTTTGCCCGTCACCACTAACACTGCATCTATTTATTTTGACCAAATGATCACACCTGTACAGTAAGCACCATTCCTGACTACAGGGGCGACCACACCTCATCACTGAATATTCTCTGAATAGCTATGAATATTCCGAAATCCCTCCTAAGCCGAAAGGGGTCTGAGAATGTTTTGTCATGATGTGCAAACACTGCGTGCTGTTATATCCAACTTTTTAATGACTGTGTTATGTCGAATAAATGTAGCAGAGTCCTGTTTCTGGTTGGCGCGTCCTCACTCTGTCATTCATGTTGTGACAGTTGCCCGGGCAACACATATAAATATTAATGCTGCTGACTTCCTGTGTGGTTAGCAAGGATACAAGCCAAAAACAAACCCCTTCACTTTAAGCAATGAGGTTGCAGTAACACGACACATCATATCTGTGCAAAGATAACCCCCCTCAGCAGGAAACAGCACCCAGCCGGCCACCGCTGGCTGTTTCACTCTACACGAGTGAAGAAGCCAAGCACTTCGAATGGTGCTGCTTTTATTGAGCTCAAAGCAATCTCTCCTTAAAATAACTCTCATCTTATTGGAACACTTTCTTGGAATTAAAATTCTTTGATTTGATTACATTTGATTAAATCTTTGATGATCCTCTGGAGTGCTGTTAAAAAAAAGCTTCTTTAAATTTCTTAAAGTTGCATCAATTCGAATTCCTGCTCCTCTCTATCGTTTTATTTCTGTGGTTTATAAATGAGTGGACCCCGTTCTTGTTTTGAACATAATTAAACGTGTCTGCTGTACCCTGGAAAAAAGAACAGTTCAAAGTAATCATAATAAGGCATAATACATATGATGTACCAGATAGAGCTAAAAGCTAATCATCTCTAGTCCCTGAGCAGACGTGTTACAGATGACAGCAATTACATGTGGACGGTATAAACCCATAAAAGCATCTACATAAAAGTATGCACTTAAAAACATCTTTAAATAATATTAATAATAATGCTGCTGATGACAGTAATAGTAAAATATTAAGAAGAACAAGAACAAAAACAATACAGCTTACTATGGAGTCTCTCTGTTTGCATGTTCTCCCTGTACCTGCATGGGGCTCCTCCAGGTACTCTGGCTTCCTCCCACAGTCCAAAGACGTACCTGTGAGGTTGACTGGTGAATGTATGTTTCCCATAGGTGTGAATGTCTTTCTGTGTTGGTCCTTTGATGGCCTGACAGCCTGTTCAGTTTGTACCCTGTCCTTCACACCAGGCCAGCTGGAATAGGCTCCAGGCCCCTGAGACTCTGGATGGATGGATGGATGGATGGATGGATGGATGGATGGATGGATGGATGGATGGACTGATACTTTGTGCTGCTGTTGAAGTGGTTGTGATTCTAGATTGTGGAGGATCTTAAACTTTTCAAATGTCTAAATATACTTTTGAACTATGTTGCAATAGAGATTGGAGTTAGTTTTTTGTACAATATGAAAAACTGTTATTTTTTAATTGTTTTAAACATTTTTAATGTTTTTGAAAGTTAGAAAGCTTCTTCCTCAGTAGCTGTAGTGAGTAAAGACACAGGCTGCTGTTTAAAGTTAGCATGCAGACAGATGAGGGCAGGTGGAAGATATGTCATCAATACTAAACATACTAAATACTAAATAAAAAAGGGACTAATATTGAACCTTGGAGGACACCAAGTGAATAATCCAAACAGGCATGGACTGTATCTATTGTCTTTTTCATTTCTATAAATACACCGCCCCTCCCGTACCAAATATCTAACATGCTATGTTGTCAAATACAATATAAATATGACATCATATGATAAGACCTAATAAACATAAACACCTACAAATGTCAAAGTCAAATGCAAAAGAAAACTTATTCAGATGATAGTGAGCACTCACTGATGGGCAGTGATGGCACCTCAGCTTTTAGTCGTTTTAATCGTCTCCTTATCACGAACACATTTATCATCTAACGCTTAAATCACCACAGCACCCTTCATGAGTCACATCAGTAAGGGAAATGACTTCATGCTGGGCTGTTTTTAGCTGCATATGATTCATATTAATGCTGCTGTTGACACATGGAAGTATACTTTTTCAGCACTGGTGGCACTTTCTGTTCCTCAAATTTCAACAATCATTTTGATTAAAAAATACCAACTCAAGGGAAACTAGATATCACGGTTTCAGGGATTTAGCAAAAAAAAAAAAAAAAAAAAAGGAAACTGGGCAGATGTGTTGTAATGAGCTCGAGATACTGCTGCCAGTGATCCACTGGAGTCACAGGATGGACACAATTTCCACCAAACCAAATTAGAAATCGGAAACCTGATAGAATACTGAAACGGAATAGAAATCGCTAAAGAATAAACGATACCAGTGAAAATAAGTTCCATGGCTGCAATTTCAACAGAAAAGAAAATGAGACAGGTGGAATTTGTATTTCATAAATTTAAATTTACAATATTTTATATAGATCCGTTTTTAAACATATTTTTGAGTATTATTTTAATCATTAAAAGTAATGAGAAGAATAATTGCGTGATTTTATTAGCGAGCTGACAGTAAATGGATGACAGGAAATGAGTTGGAGGGTGGAGATGAACTGATTCATGGTCACAGCTGCACCGCAGCTCTTTCTAACACAGTGAAGCATTTTATTTTATTTAAAAAAAACTTATTGGGAACTATTTCAAGGATTCAACAGATTTCTTTATATTTAGTGTTATTCCATAATTATTTAGTCCATATTTATTTGTTAGAGTGGTTAAAGTCAGTAGAGTCAGGTAAAATAAATTACTGTGTTTTTTTTTTATCTTACTGAAGAAAATAAGAAATAATGCATACTAATGGTTAGTTAACTGTATAGTTTTTACACACCTTCTTCACTGTGATAATACTTCATATACTTAGCCAATCAGCACATATAGAAAATCCTCCCACCAAACCTGTGCAAAATATAGTCTACAAAGTAAGGAAGGACCCCCTCAAATACTGGGACCCTCCATTTAAATCTATCTAAAACTGAAAGCTCTCTGGTAGAACACATGTGGCCAGTTTTCATCCAGTCAGAGGTGTGTACTAAAGGTAAAAAGTAAATGTGAATAACTCTTTACAGGATGAGCATGATTTCCACCTTCAAAATCATAACTACGTCCCTACTTCCTGCAGACCCCTGGTGTAATTCATCCTATGAGAGCCAGGCGTACGCACGAGCCCTCCGGCTCTACCGGCAGGAGAAAGGATGCTATGAATCCTGGGAAATGCTGCTAGGGACTGAGGAACAAGTCAGTACACACACACACACACACACACACACACACACACACACACACACACACACACACACACACACACACACA
>JAVDPK010017378.1:0-13229 GCA_034780415.1 Cichlasoma orientale | reverse complement strand
CAAATTCCACATTCCAAATCAAGCACAGTGGCTTAGAGTTCAGTCTTTGGGGTAAAATAAACACGTATTTATCAGTCCAGGCAGGGTTAATACGGCGTTTTTCATTGTCAATTTTACGTTTCTGACCTGTCAGTGACATCTTTTCGCGGTTGTCGTACTTGAAGAGAGTATTCAGGGCTGGCGTTGTACGATACCGGGAGCGGTGCGTTAAAGTACGAGAGGAAGGGTGGTAATTTTTAAAACTCTCATAGCAAATATGATTTAAATGCGTTTTGCGGCTTATGTTGGGTCAGTCGGGTGGTGGGCCAGTCAAAGGGGGTCCACGGGCCGATAATTGAATAGCCCTGCTTTACAGTGTGCCCATCTTCTGGCTGCTTCTGCTTCAGCTGGATAATTCACCATGCCTCAAATCATCTCAAATCATTTTGAATTCAAATAAAATTATAGTAAAAAATAATTATAAAATGTAAAACTATAATAACTCTGTACCCTTCTTTCCAGTATACCCTGTGCTAAGGGTTTTAAAAGAAGTGGAAGACTGTTGGTCGTATTTCAAGACGCAGGGGGCGGCAGTGAGTCTCATACAGGTTGACCCATCAACATGAGAAGAAGAAGACCTCACACCGAGACCCTTAGAAAAGCTTCTTAAAGGTATGAATTCTGTCTTATTTGACTTTTTTTTTTAAATATTAAATTCATCTAACCAAAATTAAATCAGTATTTAATGTGTGAGCGTTCAGGCGGAGAGTGCAGATACACTTTGTCTAATAAACAGGCGCAGAGTCAAGCATAGAGAAAACAAGCTCCACGGCTAACTGAGTGAAATCTATGCTAGCCTCGACCACTACTAAATAAGACCTACACCAAAAGTCTAAAGGAATGGCAGATTTAGGTGATTTTTTTCAAAACATGCAACACGTCATAAAATATATACGGTGAACGTCTTTTTTTTAAAATATATGAGCTTTTAAATGCCAGCTGTCTTAAGGAGTGTACAGTTTTCCCCTGTCTCTGAGATCATCTACTTTGGTCCAGAGGACCAAGCTGTTCGCCACCATACCTTTAATATGTTGTCTGAATTGTTTTTAGCCAAGAGCGATATATTGCTAGTATATAAGTCTCATTGCTAAATTTAGAAGTTACTGCATTGCACATAATATAGTCGCTTACACTAGTTCAATGGGTCTGTATCGTGACATGTTTACATCTGTAAACAGTCCAGCATTATCCAGGATCTTCATCATAGCACCGTTATCATTGCTTTGTGGCGTTACGAAGCCATGATTACATGTAATAAATGCTTTTGGTTTTGTTCATTTCACAAACGTGAACTCTATATTTCTTAAGAATTTGAGAGAATACCTCATGTTTTATGATCTATAGTAGGAATAGCAATTTTGTGGTGATCATCTTCTTTTGATTGCTCCCCTTAGGGGTCATCACAGTGAATCATTTGCCTCCATCTCATCCTTTCCTTTGCATCATGACATCAGTTATGTAGTCTTCCTCATTTCCTCCTGCCTGGCAGCTCCATCTTAAACACCCTTTGTCCAATCCACTGTACGTTATTCCTCCTCTGCACCATCTCCAACCTTTGACTTTGTCTCCTAATTGCTCAGCCTGACTGTCTGGCTTCTACTGACTTTCATTCATCTACTCTCCAGAATATACCTCCACCTCTCCAGGCTCTCTGCCACCTGCTCCCTACTGTCCCTACCGATCACAGTTTTGTCTGGAACATCAGAGTCCAATTAATGTGGCTAAGCCACAGTACCATGTAACATTTTTATTATTATTATATTCTTTATTTACCCAGGTAAACAACTCAGTGAGATTTAAAAAAAAAAAAAAAAAGCAACTTTTTTTTGTTTTGTTTTGTTTTCTTGACCTTCCTAAAGAGCTGTGATTCAGTCTCTTCTAGTGTGTTAGGAGCCCTAACTGTAAGTCTTTGAAGTGTAGTCAATCACATCTTATTTAGACTTTGCATTGTTTTGTTTTTTTTCTGCATCATGAGCAAGTCAATGCTGTTTTGTAATAATAGTTACAGTTAACCTCTGATGTGAAATCTTTGTGCTTTTTAGTAATTATGGATGGAGGCGAGATTGAGATGAGCAGAGAGGAGCTCCAGAGCTGGATAAGAGACAAGGTGAAAAAGACTCAACTGGTCTCCTCAGATATGCTGGAGAAATGCAGTCAGCTGCAGTCTCTGCTGCAAAGGAGGGAGGAACAGGCTGCGAACCTCCTGAAGCTTTGCGAGTGAGTGTTATTATTGTAAATGAATATGAATGCATTAGGTCTGACAATTCTGAAAAAACAACACTTTTAACATGTTTAACTAGTCACCGACCAAACAGGTTTTGGGGTTATTTTGTATTTTCATGTTTATTTAAATAAATGGCATGAAATAACAGTAAAATGTCTAGACTTCTGCTGCATAATGTAAAACAGGCTCTTTGTTTTAACTCTATGCAGACCAGTCATGCTTATGTGGCTAAGCAACTCCTAAAGCCCATTTTGAGTCAAGAAAAACTCTTAAATTCAAACACCCAGTGTCCAGATTTTTGCAATCAAACTCTTTAATACATTTCTTCTAAGTTAATCTAAAAACGTCTTTATTGTGGTCTGAACTTTTTGGATCTAGCAAATTCACAAGCCCTATCATATTTTTTTAAACATTTGCCAACCACTTTAATAAGGTCAATTTTTTTTGTATTTTGCTTGGCATTCTTCTCTTCCCTTTCCAGGCCATTTCATAAAAATTTGAGGTTAAAAAAAAGTTGTATTAACTTTTTTTTTAAAGAAAGTGATTTTGTTCAAAATGTAATGACTGATGCGATTCTTTATATATTTTGGATTGAATGGATACTTTGTTAAATGTCAGAGCCTGTATACTGATTCCTTTCTCTGTAAACACAGTTATCTTGCCTTTGTGTTTATGCTCTTGTCTTCATTCATGTCTCTGTTGTTGTCATTCAGGTCTGTGGCTGCATGTGAGGAAACTGTAAAGAAACTTTATTATTTGCTGGGATGGGAATACGGGGACACAGATTATGATGATGATGATGATGATGATGTTGATGATGACATCAACCAGTCAAGCAGTGGTAAAACAGAAAGTTAATTCAAAAATATTCCCTTGGCATGGCTGTTTGAAAGCCACAATTTAACCTGGGGTTTTTCCTTTTATAGGACAAGCATCACCGTTCTCATGTGAGTCTGTTCACTCTGAGACTCAAGTCCCCAGACCTCTGACTTCTATTGGCCCTGCTTCTGTGTCATCTAAACTAAAAGACAGTAAAAATCTAGGAGGAGATCAAAGAAGAAAGCAAGCTCTCACTTTGATAAGACAACCAGTGGTGGTCTTGACAAGGCTCCGTTCATCTCAGATCACCAGCCCTCCATCTCCTCCATCGCCTGAGAATTACTGGACTGAAGATGACTCTTTAAGCAGTGCTGAGTCGGACATGCAGTGGGAACCAGACAGAGATGCGAGTGATTCTGATTTTTCTGTTTCAAGTAGTTGGTCAAAAAAGAGGAAAAAAATAAGTAAAACAAAAGAAAAACGTGTTAAGAGTCACACCACACATCAGGCAAGCAAAAACGCCATCGCTAACAGCGGTGGAGCAAAGACAGTGACTCTGCAAGCGAGTGCAGTTACTGATGCTAAAAGCAAAACGGCAAAATCGCCACAAGCTGACACAAACACGAGTGCTGAGAGTCCGGCAACGCAAACATCGACATTGGCAGCAAACACTGCAGGTAATGACCACAAAGTATACGTCATGCAAAGGCTGGAACATTTTTCATTTTGCCAACAGGGCTGATGTTTATGTGGTGATTTATCTGTCTTTGTGCTGATTTGAAGCCAAAGAGTTCTTGCAGTAATTTACAATATTGAAGAGAAGAAAATCTTGGTTTGTAATGTACGCTTGGGAACAGATTCACTATCAGATTCCTTTACCCTGGTTTACAAATATTTAAACATCACAGGTCTCTGGACAGAATTTCTCCAGAGAAAGTTTCAGTCTGATTTTCATGTCTTTCCTCCTTTTACACCGACAAAAGTAACTCCTTGCACCACCATATCAGCTGTTACCCAGTCCTCGGCTACAAAGACCCTTCCTGCGGTACCACAAGAAGAGATCAGCGTGAACATGAAGGTCCTGGCCAGAAGAAGGCCTTTGAGCTGGCAACGGGGGACAGTTGTTGAAATAATAAAAAAGGGTGAGAATTTGTAAAAAGGCCGTTTTGATAAGAACAAGGCAGATTGTAATGTGTTGTATTAATGGACAGCTTTTTGACCATTAAAAGGTTCTTGTTTTTAATCAAAGTAGTTGGAAATTTTGGGTAACATTATTTAATCTGTGAAATCAGTTTGGAATAGTTAAAAAGGCAAACTTTGAAATGCATTTATTTGGAGACATACAGCATTGCCTGTGATCAGAGTTACTGTTTTCACCAGACTCGTGGGTAGGATGTTTTATTATACGAGCATGCAGTAGCGTAAGGTTATAGGTCTGTTGGGGCACTGGGCAAAAATTAACCCACTAATCCAGCTTTATAGTACACCCTGTCTTTGTTTTCACTGGCATATGTAATTCAAGAACTTTTAATTGTATTCTCAAAGGAACAGAGAAAATTAATTTGAGCAGAATGATATTTAATCGAATGAACATAGATGTACCTAAGACAAATTTCTGGACAAGCGATCTAATATTTGTTAGTTACTTTCAAGAAAACACAGCATGTTGAAGCAAATTTGGTATATCGTTAATAACAGGTTTTGTTTTGAATATAATTTCAGAAGATGGTAGGGTGAAATACAAGGTCATCTTTGAGGAGAAGGGGAAGAGCCTAGTGTCTGGTCACCACATTGCCTTTGACCACATGCCAAAGGTGTATCAGCTGTTCATCGGTATGCGTGTGGTGGTCAAGACTGAAGATGGCCAGTTCGTGCCTGGTGTCATGGCAGAGATCCCCAACAGAAAAAACCGCATGAGGTTTGTGTGCTTCAGTCTGACGATAAATTCAGATTACAGCAAAGAAGTGTCTGTTAGTTTCTTGGGTAAAACTGATTTAGCCCAGGCAGAGTCTGAAGAAGAAAAAAATGTGTAAAGTTGCTTTTAATTTTTATGTTCCAGGTTCCTGGTTTTTATTGATGATCACACTTCGATATATGTTGGCTTACCTGTAATCCACCTGGTGTGCAAACCATGTAAGTTCAGGTCATTTAATTCACACAAAGCAGAATTTAACACAGAGATTTGGCAACAGCTGTTTTGTTTTTTTTTGTTTGTTTTTTTTAAACAGCATACTTATATATGGAAGCTTATTTCCGCCACTAAAAAAAAAATTGCCATCTGTAACAATTTCAAGTTGTTTTCTTGAAATTTTGAGTTACATGTCAAATTTTCACATTAATAACTCAAAATGTCAACTTAGCGCTGCCAATCAGGAAGTTTCGTGATCCGTACATCATTTCCTTGTTAACCGGAAGCAGGAAGCTGAAGGTATCAGCTGTGCAACAGATCGACATTAAAAACATTGATTCTTTACCTTTTATGCAGCTGTTCAAACACAATTTGTTCACGTTTGCTAGAAACTGATAGCTCACTGATACTGTCGCTACCCCATTTTGAGTGCACATGCGCTGGCGGCATCTGCTTCCGGGTAACAAGGAAATGACCTCTTTCTTGGAGCTTCCTGATTGGTAGCGCTAAGCCAGAATTTCGAGTTATCAACATGAAAATTTGAGATACATAACTGGAAATTTCGACTTATTAACTCGAAATTTCAAGTTACGGATAGCGATTTTTTTTTTTTTTTTTTTTTTTTGTAGTGGCCCAAACAAGCTTCCATACTTATATGACTTATTTATCAAATTAACCTTCTTTTTTGCTGATTTTTCAAGTCGTTCATATCTATAATCTCTCCTTTTATAAACAAAGCCCTTCTATTTTAGTGTTTGTGCTACTTTTGGTAATGGAACAGAATGCAAAATCATATATACTTACTGTCCACAGCACCTGTTATTATAATACTGCTATTAAGAAGACTTTTTTTCCCATTTTCTGTGACAGTGCAGGACCCATTGGATGATATACTGGATGAAAAGCACAAGCTTTTCTTGCAGACTTATCTAAAGAGGTGGCCTTACCCACCCCAGTCACAGTACAGGGTTGGACAAACTGTAAACATAGAATGTAATGGACAGCTACAGAGAACGAATGTATTGCAGATTGACTGCAGCTTGATACAAGTTGTCTTTCTGGTCAGTACGATCTTACCTTGCTCTTTATAGTATTTTCAACTAAGTTTTTTTCTTTTTTATCCTGTTACATTTATTTAAATTTTATGAGTTACAGTAGTTTCTGTATTTCATATTTAGAATGATAATCACAAGGAGTGGATATACCGAGGCTCCAGTCGCTTGGAACAAATGAGAACTCAGTCTCAAACGCAGGACGGGAAGAAGAGTAGCACTATCTCAGTCAATGGTAAACTAAGTTCTTCTTGTGTAGTAATTTTGTTATTCTGGTTATTCCTACTGTCTTATTTGTTTCTCTATGTCTCTGTTTTTTGTACTTTAGAATAATCACAATCTTCAAACTGATGGATTATGAAGGTGAATACAGGATTCTAAGTTTTCCCTGCTGTTCCTGGATTTGCCTCTGGAGAAAATCCCTTCAGTTCAGCCAGATGCTAGTGGTCCATGCTGGGTTAAGTGGGCAAGCACAACCAATGAGGCCAGTCTTCCAGCCCAGCCATGCTCCTGCAGGCTGGGAGGGGCCTATGCACCTGATTTCGGTGTGTTCCTGAAGGTTCTACCTCTTTGGAGTCACTGTCAAGTGATGAACTGTCTTGCAGTTATTTTATTTATGAATGTATTATTTTTAGTAGCAGATTTTGTACACTTAAATAAAAACAAAATTGTCTAATTTTGTTCAAACTTATTGTGACTTGTCAACCACAATGCAAGCTCACTGGTTGATCAGGTACAAACCACCCCAGAAGAAGACAGGCTCAGAGCTGAGTTGATGTAATTCTCCCCCCACTACAGATCACAATGTCATCTGCAAACATTATAGTCCGTGGAGACTCCTGCCCGGCCTCATCTGTCAGCCTGTCCATCACCACTGCAAACAAGAAGGGTATCAGAGCTGATCCCTGATGTAATCCCACCCCAACTTTAGCCCATCTGTCGCGCTTTCTGCACACTTCACCACTGTCTCACTGTCCTCATACATGTCCTGCACCACCCTCACATACTTCTCTACCCTTCCTGACTTCCTAATGCAGTACCATTGTTCCTCTCTTGGCACCCTATTATGTGCTTTCTCTAGATCCACAAAGACAGTGAACCTCCTTCTGACCTTTTCTATCACTCTCAAAGCAAACATATCTGTAGTGCTCTTTCAAAGCACTGCTGGCTGATTGTGACCTCTCCCCTTATGTTAGCTTCAACAGCTCTTTCCCATAGCTACTGGCACATCGGCTGTAGTCACTACAACTGCACATCACCCTTGTTTTTGAAAAATTAGTACCAGAACACTCCTCCATTCTTAGGCCATCCTCTCACTCTCCAAGAACGACTTAAGCAGCCTGGTCAAAAAGTCCACTGCCTTCACTCCTCCATACCTACGCAGGTTTGTCTGGACATTTTTTAAATAAAAAGTATAAAAAAAAAAAAAAATTGAATTGGAGAAGCCTGAAGTTATAAGATGGCTAATAAAAATTTGATTAAATAAATTAAATTGCATGTCCCGTATTATTTTTTATACAAACTCATATCTAACAGTTAATTGAATATGGTCTCATATCGGTTGCAGGGTTTTTATTTTTTATTTATTTTTATATTTTTTTCTGGGGGGTAGTTCAACAGTTCCCAGTAGCTGTCTACCTTCATACAGGACTAGCTACATTTGAGCGCAGGAGGGCGGTACGAACACTAGACTGAACCAGAACTAGCAGTACTGGCAGACATCAAAAAAAAAAAAAAAAAAAACTGGCTACGTGATAGCAACATAGCTTTGAGGACCGAGCCGGCGAGAAGGTAGAGAAGAAAAGTGGAACGCCACCACGGATTTTTTGTGGGATAAACGTACAGGCCTCGCTGCTAAAACGGTAAACACTGTGTTTATTAAATAAGCTACATAGCGATCCTGCAGTTAGCGTACGTAGCTGTGTAGCTTGACGAACGTAGCTAAGCTAAGATGGCGGTCAAATTATTTACATTAGCGAGTTGCTAGCAGTGCATGCTAACCGCTGCTACGTCGCTCGTTGAATAGTTGGTCCTTTCCAGGCTTTACACTGTCGGTGCTGTTAGTAAATGTGCTGGAGTGTATAAGATGCTTAGTTTTAGTAATCAGTGCTGAGATTAATGATCTTAACGGTAATTTTTAGTAGATTTAACGAGTGTTGCATCGTCTTGCACGGTAGGTGAAAAGCATTAGCGACGATTAATGAGTAGCAACGATCATTTTATTAACTTGGGATTCACTTGTGGTTTGAATCTGCGTTAGTTAAAGCTTAATTGTAATCGATAAATGTAATAATTACTTGTGACTACAGTGCTAATGGGTTCGCAGTCGTTTGGAGCACCGCTGTGTATTGGGGGTTGTCAAGTTTAGTAGGATCATGCAACAGGGTTAACAAACATATCTTATTTAAACGCCGTTTTCTGTTTATATATATATATATATATATATATATATGCATGCATGCATGCAGATCCACTACAGTGGTTTTGGACATATTTTTAGGTTGCATGCTTAATCTTGACGCATTTTTAGGCAGGAGTAAAAGTTGAACTGTGGTTCTGATGTTGGCCTCCTGTAGAACCACTTTTCTTTGCAAAAATGTGTACTTTTTGTTTAAGGGCAGCTTAATTAAACAGTGAAAATAATATTTACACCTGCCATGCAATTGAACGTCTGATTGCCAAAGGTGACAGTTTTAAAGTTCATGATTAATTTTGTAACGCAGATATCTCTTTTAACCAGCCCTTTACTTTCACTTGAAATTCTTAAAACAAAAGTCATGTCAGGGAACTTGTAGACTTTCGAGACTTGAGGGATTTTCTTGCATATAAAAAGTTTTTAAGAAATGTTTAAAATGGAATTCAGTTTATTCAAGGTAAACTTGCCTGTAACTGTAGTTCAGTCTGTAAATGTAGATCAGAAACTTACAGCTATTTAGTCTAATGGATCACGTGAGTTTGGCAGTGAGCAGCTGCTCCAGTAATTTGAATGTCAGTACTGACTTTTCTTCAACATATTTTGGTGTTGTGTGCTAATTTGTTCCATATATTTTTAATATTGCATTAGATGCCGCACACAAGACGGTACACGTCCTCGGACAGAGACAGTCGAGGCAGCTACCAAGACCGTTACAGAGATAGAGACAGAGGGCGAAGACATCGGCACAGAAGATCGCCGACTTACTCCTCCAGCAGTGACAGAGAGCGAGACAGGAGGGGACGTGGACACAGACAGGAAGGAAGCTTTGTACGGTCAAGGAGGTGTGTTGAAGTCAAATTAGTTTGTGCTGTGTTACACTTTAAATATATTTACCCCACCATCACTTTGTTTGATTTTCAGTCTCCTTCATGTGGTTTCAACATATTCCTCTGTCCACTTATTCAGTCGCACCTATGACAATCGCTCAACCGAACACCGACCGTTTGACAGAAGGTACTGCGAGGGATACAGAAGGTTTGATCAGAGCCGAGACCACGACAGAGACAGGGAGCCACATGGAGCAGCCGAAAGTTACTATCCACGTGACTTCTCGCCAAACATGTACGACTATAGACGCGGCCGTGAGAGGGAGCGTGAACGGGACGAGTCGTACCGGCGAAAAGGCAGCAGGCGTAAGCACAAACGAAGGCGGCGTAGAACCAGGTCCTATAGCCCATCCTCCTCGGTGAGTACAGCCAGACCTGAGTTTGTGCTTTAAGTCCTCATCCTCTACCTCCACCTCCTGTTTCTTTCGCTCAGCTCTCTCTGCCTCTGTCCTGTCCTAACCTTTACTTTACAGCCCCTAGATTTGGTAAGTAGTAAAACCTTTATGATTTGTTTTTGTTCTGTCACAGGGATTTTATTAGATTTGTGATTAAGTGGGTTTGGCTTTAATTGGCTCTTTTTTTTTTTCTTCTTCTTCTTCTTCTTTTTGGTAGAGCATTTTCATTTTTATACAGACACTTTTTAGTGCTTCAGCAACTACTTTGTCACACATAATTTTTACTGTAATTAATCTATATTACTCTATTTATTTTATTTAAAAAGGAAGAAAGGCCTGTGATTGGGTTTTTTTTAATGAATATGAACTGAAAAAAGTGAAAATGTTCTGCCAAACATAATTCATTAGATTTTTATCAAAATTGATTGGCATTTAAAATTATTTTGATCTAAATGTTTCTTTTTGTGTTGGGTGTGGTTAATCACACCTATTAAGTATTACTATGAATGTAAGTGAGCAGAGGGGTTGAATATGAAGTAGTACATCTTTAAAGAAGTCCTGCTTGAATGTTTATGGCCTTGTCATTTTATCTTCCATCTTGTTGAAAAGTTTTGAAGTAGTTATATTTATGTTACTGTCTTAATTGGTTGTTGCGTTGATGAATGGATGTGCAAGTTGCTTCCTTGTTTGTAAGCAGCTGTGGTTTAAAGGTAGGGGGGGAGAGGAGCAGAGGACAACATGTGATCTTTGACTTGTTCCCTTGCACTATATCCCTATCGTTATATATTTCCTTCACGTGGTGTCATGCGTGAATCGCCCAATGACCACGAAACCCACCTACAACCACAACTACATCAACTACCACCCTCCTCCTCCCTCCTCATCCACCTGTGCCGCCTGACGCCACGGCTGCGGCTGCCCCTGAAACCCCCCTGTCCCCTTCGGTCGTGTTGTGACCTGCTGATGGCGGTTTGGGTGTGAAAACAGCGGAGCGACAGCCGGACACGGGCACTGAGTGTGAGGGACGACGAGGAAGGGCACCTGATCTGTCGGAGTGGGGACGTCCTGCAAGAGAGATGTACTCACTGCCACTACTCTATCGTAACCCTTCTCCATATGAGTATTAAAGCATAGAGCATTTACATGACATGGGGAGTGCCTGATGATCATGATGATGATGCCTTGCTAGAATGCTCTTCGCTCTAGCTGAAATAGCAGGGTGGATTGCAAGAATGTTGAAGATTTTAGGAGGGACTTTAGATACAATCTGCTTTTTTTTTTTTTTTTTTGTTCTAGGATTTTAAGCTGTGGAGCATTTTCTTTATGTTTCACAGGTTATTTGACTTTCCTAAACTTAGAAACCCAATTTGCAGCCGTTTGTTTCTGTTGCGCTTTAGCTTACAACTCAGTTACAGTTTTAAGTCTGTAACTTAAGCTAGATGTTTTTCACTCTGATGGTTTCAGGGTTTATTTTGTAGTAGAAAGATCTCTTGCACATCACTGATTTAGCAATTTTCATTGAGATTAGAACAACTAGTGCACATTTTAAGACAGTTTTTTTTTTTTTGCATTAAACACTTCATCTGAGAATAATTATAATACATATTAGTTTTAATGTTTCAGTTTTATACATTGTATTCTTTTGGGCAAAGACAGCTACATCTTGAAAGGATGCGCTTGAATTTTCAATGACTGCAAATTGGTCATCAGAGGAAGGGAGTGCTTTATGTTTGCCCCCTTGTTTTGCATCATAGCACCATGCATTTAGTTATCGTAGTTTTACACACAATGTTTTAAGCCTGCCAGGTTGAATAGGCAGCGATTTGGAAAGGGGATGGGCGCTAGCACTGATTCGCCTGTCTACACTTTTTTGTGTTTTCCTGCACGAGTCCACATGTCTAATGCTTCTTTCTTTCCCTGCTCTCCCTCTCTTGTTTTTTCTCTTTGTGCTGTGTTTCAGATGAGATTGTCAGCACTTTGGGGGAAGGCACCTTTGGGAGGGTGATGCGGTGCATTGACCATCGCAGGTGGGTGTGCCAGCTCTCAGTCTCTGGGTGTCTTAGTCACTCATTAGGGGATCGTTGTTTCTTCGGCAACAAGACACAGGAGTTTTTCCATGCATGTCTTGTGCTCGGATATTGGTATAGGTGTTAAACCCGTTTTAGTTCATGGGCCACATTCAGGCTGTATTGATGTCAAGTGGGCTGGATAAGTAAAAGTATTGCATAAAAACCTCTCTAAGAAAAAAAGACCCCTCTAAATAGTTCCTCCTTTAGGGTTACAGCCACACACGTGTGTATTTTGGTAAACGTAGCTTTTTCTGTGTATTTCGGCCTTTTGTTCACATGTAAACATAACTTTTGAAAATAAAGTAAATGAAGCTTTTGAAAAACTTAAACTCAGTTTCTGCACTTACTTGTGGACAGGGAAACAGAGTTTGGTGTGTGCTCCTATTTTGATGTCAGACTGTGTGCTGTGTTATTTTTTGTGGGCTTTTGACACACACACACATATGCATTTTTTTTTCTTTTTTTTTTTTTTTTTTTCATTTGCTTTTAATGAGGCCTCAAAATGACAATGAGCAGCCTGGAATTTCTTGAGAAAAATAATCAAAAATAAGTTATCATTATGTCTACTGTCAGTGCTTATGCATTACAACAGTATTTTATGTCTTTTCTATATTTCAAGTGACTTATTGAGATCTAGAAATGCCTTCTAGCTTTCTGTCCATTTTCATTACAGAATAGTAAGAATGGAGTCACGTTATCACACCAGGAGCAGCAGTGCATTTAATTAAAACACATTTCCCATTTTAATTCTGTTCCTGTTTACAACATGGTGCTGTATACTGCAGGAAAATCAGCTCAACTATATTTTCATCCCATGTGACTGTGAGCTCCCCCATGCAGACAGGGGCTATTTGTGCCTCTCTCCTTGCGGAAGATTTATTTTCCTGTGGCAGGCCTAGAAATCGACATCAGATCAGGTCATGTTCATGCCCAGGGCCTAAAGATTGTGACACAGTCATTCTGGGTTAACGTCTTCCAATCAACTGGAGCTGCTGCAGGGACTTCTCATATATATATTTTCCCCGTCATAAATAACTTGATAATTTGAGCCTTTGCTCTCGTAGCCAGGCCGTTAACTGCTCTGTCTTGAATCTATAAATAAACAGATGCTGGTTTTTGGCATTCAGGGTTACAGAAGGGCACATTGAATAAGGCAGGGGTCTTCAACTCCAGGCCTCGAGAGCCGGTGTCCTGCAGGTT
>JAVDPK010017377.1:0-13229 GCA_034780415.1 Cichlasoma orientale | reverse complement strand
CTACATATCTGAAATTGTGCATGCTTATGTAACATCCTAAGACGTACAAAAAAGTCTCTTGGACCCATGCCCAATACCCTACAGGAAGTCGGCCATCTTGAATTGAAGGTGTCAATTTTTGCCATTTCCAGGCCTGCTATTTAAATGAACTCCTCCTAGGGCACTTGACCCAGTGAGACCAAAATGGTTCCAGATCATCTACACAAGTAGGGCATCAAAAGATGTCGAAAGGTTTTATGAAATATTCAACGGCCTTGTCACACCACGCCGATGAAGTTGGCATTCGTGTTTCGGTCTCTCCACGTACTTGTTTGTGCACATGCTTTGCCCCATCAGCCTGAAACTGTAATCACTCATGTACAGACCCAAGTTTAACCCATAACTACAGATTCAAGGCTATAAATGCAATAGCGCCCCCTACAGAAGAAAATGAAAATTTGTATGGAGGTCCATAGAATTAGTTTCTCTGAAATGCATGAAAATTTGTTTTCAAATTCTTGGCATCATCCTGATCAAAAAAGTCAATCAGACCCTTGCTCTAATTTGCATGCCCCAGCCGTGACAGCACCCCAAATGTTGCATTGGGGTACATGGTGAGCAAACAATGTAGTTTACCGAAAATGTGTGAAATTGCCTACAGACATTCTGTACACCCTCACGATCAAAAAAGTCAATCAGACCCATGGCCCATTTTGCATGCCAAGAGGCGTGACTGCACCCCAAGAACTGCATTGGGGTTATATGGAGAGCAAGAGATTTAGTTTCACTGAAATGTAACAAATTCGTTACAGACATTCTGTACATCATGCTGATTACAAAAATAGGCACGGGTCGAGTGAGCCTCGGGTCGACGTGCGCCAAGGGTTGACGCGCACCGGGTGCTTCGGGCCCGATCATCACTGCTTGCAGTTTTAATTTTATTTGCCTTTTCTGAACTTTTGGTGTCACTGAGCTCACCAGTGCATTCCTTATTTTTAAGCAAGTAACAAATAGTTGATTTTGTTGCTTGTTATGTCTCTCATAGGTCTGTATTGTCTGTTCGGCCAGGTAGTTACCTCCTTCAGTTAAAACAACACTTTATTGTACCACTTCTAGAAAGCTCCACTGAACAGTTACCAAATGCAGATTCAGCACTCGGAATCTACTGCAGCAGGCCATGGCCAAAGCTGGTTATTAGTAAATTGTCCAGTTACTGTTAAGCCTGAGAGAATGGAGCAACTCTGTAAAAATAGCAGTATATTTCTAAAATTGAATGTAATATTTGTTCTAAACTGACCTTGAATTAAAGCTGAAAGTCTACACCTCAATCACTTCCTTTGTGGTGGTGTACAGAGGTAAAATTCCTAACACTATGCTAGTGATCAAATACGTATGGATCTGTTAGTATGTTGTGCTGTGTAGTGTCAGTTGTGGTTCTTTGTGGCTCAACTCACATAGCCTTCTCACCTGATGCAGTACAGCCAATTAAAATCTTTTAATAAAATGTGTTTGTTTTTTTTCTCTCCCATATTTCTTTGTTCCTCTAGATGCTCCTCCTCCTACATGGGAACAGCTTGAGAAGGGGTTGGTAGCAGTGAAGACAGTGGTACATGGCCTGGTGGACTTCATCCAGAACCACAGCAAGAAAGGAGCTGATCCTCAACAGGTTAGTGTTTCTGTTGAACCACAAATAAGGCTGGGAAAAAAGACAGGCTGTTAAACTGTCCAGTGACATTTTTAAGACTTTTAGTGAAGTGTAGTGTAATCAGTGGTGGTCCAAAACATTATTTTGACACTTGGGTTGGATACGGTATACAATATTGGTTGTTGGCTTTATTTGCACCTATTCTACCATACAACTTTCCTAAATAGGGTTTTTACCTTTTTGATCATATACAGAAAATTCTCAATTTCTTTTAAGCCTCCTCAGCACAGCAAATACAAGACGTATATGTGTCGTGACATGAAGCAGAAGGGAGGCTGTCCTCGTGGAGCCAGCTGCACCTTTGCACACTCTCAGGAAGAACTAGAGAAGTGAGTCTTAACAACAGCTGGTCAATTTATTCACAATTACCATGGTAATGGTTTTTATGCATTCTGAAATGTTTTTTAAAATGTTTTTTTTTTTTTTTTAGGTATCGTAAGATGAATAAGCGTCTGGCAGCTCGCCTTCCTGGCTCAGGAGGCCTCTTGCCAGATGACCCTCTTGATGTAGCAATGACCCGAAAGCCTTCACCCTTGCCCAATGGGACCGTTGGACCCTCTTTGCCCCAGCTCATTGCACGTGGCACCGACCAAGTCCCATACGAACTGTTGCGTAAACCTGTTAAGATGGACGGAGGGAGTCCCAGTGCCCCAGGATCACCTCCTGATGTGTGAGTAAAGTATTTTTCCTGAAACTAGAGGGCAAGGATCTTTTCATAGGCGCTGGTTTTCTTATCCCCCCAAGTCACTGATTCAGGCTGTTCACTGAAATTGTTATATATTGAACAGCACAAGACAAGATGCATCTGAAAGATTGGAAAAAATATTTTAACAACATGGCTTTATTCCTGCAGCCTGGACGCTGTTCCCAAACCTGGCATGGCTCTGCCACCTCATGCCATGGCCCATCCCAGGATGCCAACAGATAATCTGTCAGTGGTGGCTAGAGGATCACCAGTGTATCCCCAGCCACAGCTCCCTGAGATGTGCTATGACTCTCGCCCGCCACCTTCTGCCTCTCAGTATGATCCCCAACCATATTCTACAGGTAGGCATGATGTAAAGTAAATAATGCATAATTCTGTGTGTGTGACTGAAGATTTACAGTGTTTTGTTTTTTTTTTGTTTTTTTTTTAAATTTGTATTTAGAAGAAGATTTAAAAATAAAAGAAAACTTTTTTTTTTTTTTTAAATAGTCTGCTCTTTATTTCTCAGGTTACTACCAACAACCACCGCAGTATGTTCAACGGGATTACATCCGTAACCCTCCTCCCCCGAATGAGTCAGGACCTCCTTACCCGGACCCTTACTCTGGCTATGGGCCTCCAGAGCGACCCTACCAGGCCCCTCACTCTGGTCCACCATTCCCCTATCCTCACTATGACAGAGGTCGCCATGGGACCTACACTGCTCCACCACCTCCCCCACAGCCTTACCCATCTCAAAGGGATAGCCTAGTCAGAATGAGTCCAGCACCTCTAGATGTGCCCCCATCATCAGCAGGGCAGTCTAACTCGCTCTACCACCCAGAGCCCAGTAGCCGAGATAGATATCCAGCAGATGGCTACTATCAACCAGGTGCTCAACCTATGACTATGAGGCCCTATGTGAGGGTGAGTTTGGTTTGATTTATGCTTTATTATCATCATTTCTCTTGGTATGGATATTCTTGGAAAGAAAGTCAGCAGTTCAGCATTGTTTATCAGTTATTGTTTGTGTACGTGCATCTCATAGGGGCCGCCATGTAGTGGTCCTCAACCCAGCCTAGACTACCTGCATCGGCGCCGGCAGGAGCTGTTGTCCCAGCTGGAGGAAAGGAAGGTCATCTCCCCTCCACCGTTTGCTCCTTCACCCACTCTTACCCATCCCTTCCCCACTGACTACCCTCCTGAGGTTAGCACACAGGAAATTTAACATGTGTCTACTGTTTTGTATCAGCCATTGTAACGTTTAACACATCTTATTTCAGGATTTAAAAACCTAAAATAATCCTAAATGTAGTAGGTCAAGGAAAGTTTTAGTTGATTGTGAATATGTGCAAGTTCTACCGACTGTGTTGTGTCTGCAGTATGACGAGGACAACTCCAAAACAATTACAAAATGCAGACAGCCCAACTATCCAGGGCAGTACTCTCCCTGGTCTTGTGAAACTATTGGCTCATACATTGGTGGCACAAAAGATCCCAAACCCAAAGATGTTATGGTTCCTGGTACTATGGAGATGATGGTAAGCCTCAAGTGACAAAAGAACATTGTGCTCATTCCACCTCTTTCTTAGGTTTATCATATCATAATCTCTCCTCTCTTTACCCTTTTCTCTCGTTTTGTCAGAATGTGGATGCTAAAGGCCTGAGAGAGCCATCATTGGAGGCCCCTCGAAAGGGCACAGAAGTAAAGGACGATGACCCCATTATTCCATTTGGTCCCCTGCCCACTGTATCACCCTTTGGGGCCATCTCCCGCACCTCAAAGACGGGCTATCAGACCACTGGCCCCGTGCAGGCTATGGCCTCCACTCACCAGAACCCAAATTCTAAACACATGGCCATGCCAGGTAAGAACTCACATGCGCCACAATCTATTGCTGACTGGTAATTAGGTGAACCATGTTGTAATTACTGTTGCTTTATGTAAAAACATGTCCCCCAACAAAGTCACAGTTATAGTGAAACACTGATAACGCACAAAAAAAAGGAAAAAAAAGCATAAACTCTTGAATTTAGTGACTCATTGAACCTCCTTGTGCAACAACTTCCTGCAGCTACATTTCCTGTAGCTCCTTCTGAGATTTGCCCACTACTGTTTCAGATCATCAGTATTTCTGATGAGCTTAGCAACAGTCATCAGAAATATAATGAATGTTGCTACATTTATCATATGTAGCAACTTAAGTAAGTTAAGATTAGGATGCTGACTTGGCCATTCCATAATGCAAATTTTCTTCTTTTTTCAGCCATTGTGTTATTGAATTTGAGTGTGAACTTGTGTGCTTTGGGTGATTGCTTTTTTTTTCTTCTTCTCACCCTGTCATGTACTTGCTGCTGTGATTTGCCTGTTTCTATCTTTAAACCGATACTTCACTTTCAGTTTTGTATCTATCTGCAGAACATTTTCTCAGAACTGGCACACCCTGTTTTTTTTTTTTTTTTTTTGTTTTGTTTTTTTTAAGGCGTTCTTGTCCTTCCATTTACACATTTAATATTCAGTGGAAACATGAGCACAGATATATATTTTTTTATCAAGTTGTGGATATTTCTGCAAGCCATTTTGCCTTTCCTCTTGGGTTCTACTTCATTCAAGATTGCACATTGTGCTCTTGGTGTGATCTTTGCAGGGCACCCACTCATATGAAAAGTAGAAACAGTCCTGAATTTTCCTTCCATTTGTAGAAAATGTGCCCTGTTGTGAACTGAACACCAGTGTATTTAGAAATGCTTCTGTAGCCCTTTCCACCTTCTGTAATACTACATATAAGGTGCTTTGAAGGCTGCCACGCTTATACGTGCTTCACGCCAACCAATACTTTTTTAAGAAGAGCAGCCTTGTCAGTGCAGACTCGGTGTGGCTATATTTATAGGTAGGGGCACCTGTGCAAGCATCTCATCTTGGTAATTATGACATTTGACTCCAAGTAGCTTTTGAAGAAGTTGTAAGCAGTGGGTTCACATTTGTTTTTTGCTTTTCTTTTTTTGCCCCCACCCCCCACCCACTAGATTATGCTTAGAAGGGATAAGGTGTATTCAATAAGTATCTGAGAGGCCCAGCTGTTTATTACTTTATTAAGATTGATTGTCTGTAATTATGATCAGACCTCATTTAAAACTAATAGTTTAAATTGCAAAGGATTCAAAAACATATTTCCAGCTGCTATAGCTTAAGATAATTTGTGAATCTGTGCATCTGAAACTTAATATTTGGAGCATAGTCATTTCACATAATTGTGGTTTTTCATAATTACAATTTGTCAATAACGTACTTCTGTTATATTTTACCACTTTCCCCGCAGCAGAATACACATATGGAAGCCATGGTGGATGGGGTGCAACTTCATACCCCACCCACCAGAACGCCTCCACATCTCAGGGACATTTTAGTGAGCGGTAAGTCTTGCATTTGTTTAATCTGTTCATTATATTCAGTAAATTATCATATTAAGCATGCATTTAGTAAATATCAGAAATGCTTGCGTTAACGATTGTTAAACAGCTGTTATTGTTTTTGCTGTCACAGCCTGCCAATGGTACCCCCAGACAGAGAACTGTTAAAGATTGAGCTGCAGCAGGTGAACCAGCAGATCAGCCAACAGACACAGATGCACAGCATGGAGGTTTGTACAGTCTGTCACTAAAGGCTGTCTGTTAGTGTCTAGAAAGTACTCATATTGGTTTGATCAATTTTTACACTGTAAGAGATGTAGTGTTCAATATAAATGGCTTCCTACTTTACCTATTTATACTGTCATTCTTTTTTCAGATAAAAATTGATGTGAAGAATAAAAGCAGTTGACTTGCTGTCCATTAAAATGTTCCATTTTAAGTTATCGTTTTCCTGACTATTGGCAGAGATTTCCAGATTGCACTCTCCCCCTCCTCACTTCCTTCCTTTTGTGTTACAGGCTGCCAGTAACTCTTTACTCCCGCAGAGGGAGGCCAGTGCATTGGCTGCTCAGCCTGGGCAGCCCAGCCAGGCCCAGGCAGCAGTAGCCGCGCAGCAGCAACAACCCAAGTGGCCATCAGGGGGAGCAAGTGCAACAGCTGTCTCCAGTGAGCAGCTTAGCCTGGAGCTTCACCAGGTGGAAAGAGAGATTGGCAAAAGGACCCGTGAGATGGCAATGGTAGGAGTGGTGGTGGGTTGTTGAACATTAACAAACGTTAACGAGTGCTGTAATAAACCAAGCGTTGTCCATTACCAAACCAGGAAAACCAAGTTGCCCATGATGTTCAGCAGTACAAGATGAAATCTGCTGAGAATGGACAGCCAGAGCATAAGACTCCGCTGGACGAAATGTCCCTGGCACTTGCGTGAGTGTGAACATAAACATTTTAAAGAAGTATGCTGTGCATTCCCCTAAATATGAATGTTTTAAATTATTTCCCTTCACATCTTGTTCTGCTTTGGGTATTTTTCTCTTTTCTTAATCCAGTGAGGTGTCAAATGGCTCCAGCAGTCTGCAGGAAAGTGCAGTGGGCGGGTCCATGCTGTCACTGACAAATAAAGCATCTGCATTGAGCTTGTGTTCAGATCCAGGTGTCACTGGTTCAGAGATACAGAAGAATGGTGTTGTCCATTCCTGCTCTTAGGAAGTACACACATGCACACATACACACACTCTTACACACATATACACACACACGCACTCACGCATACAAGATGCTCAATTGAAAAGCATGCACAGGCACACATACACCCATTCTATTTAGAAGATGAGCAGTATCTGCCGTGATGAATTTTCTTTCTTTTTGTTCTGTGAATGAGCTTTTTTTTATGACTTTCCTTGCCTGGAAACCAGGGCATATGATAACATTTCTTGTGTGTGTGTTTGTTTTTTTTTCTTTTTGTACTGGGTTTAGATTAGCAAGGCTCACAGTAGATTCAGGAAGAAAAAATGGTGGTGACGTTGACAGTGTTATTACAATTTTATTTTATTTTTAAAAAAGTATATGCCTATCCAACTTCAAAGACAAAAGTATAAAACTATTTGATCCTCCTACAAAATAATGAATTAGTTGAATTAGTAAACATGAAAATGAACGGTTAGATAAAAAAAGGAGCATATTGTAACATCACACACGCCCTGAAGAACTTTTGTACACCCTGATGTACGACAGGAAGAAAACAGCAGAAATGTCGCTCTTGGTACTCGCCCCCCAAAATCGTAAAAAAAAAGAAAAAAAAAAAGTTGCCCAGATCCAGATGTCTGAGGAGGGAAAATCAGTACAATATTCCACCTGGATTCAGCCAAAATTGACATGCAGGGTATTTTAGGAATGAAGTGTTTACACCACATGCACTTCCTCACCTGCCACGAGAAGTATTTTTATTATTGCATTTTATGAACACATCATATGTCTGTTTCATATTTGAAAGCAGTATATATTTAATTGGAGCATTCTGTTTTAAAGATTGCAGTAAGTTTTTTGATAATGAGCTTTCTGTGTTTTCTATAAGGGAATCTACTAGGTGCTTCTCTTGATTTATTATTGTTTTTTTTTTTTTTTTGTTTTGTTTTTTAAATGTGACCCTGATGTGATTTGGTTGCAATGGCTTTCACCTGTGCTCCCAAGTATGCTGCATTCAGTTCAGGCAAATTGTGAGCTTGTAAATCTTGCTCAAAAATGATTTTGGTTGAATGCATGTTACCAGACTGAGATGGTGCACCTTTCTGCATCAGGAGTCCTGTGAATGACTGTGAAGTTGACCTTACAACATCAAGGCAAATAAGGGATTTCCCTCCTCAGAGATTCTCATCTGGCCACACAAAAGGCCTCCCCATTGGGATTATCTTGTCATTTGTTCTCCTAACTTCTATGAAGTTGCCTTCCCTTGTGTATGCTTTGTTAAACTTTGTTTTACTTTTTCTTGCTTTACATGGTTACGATTTTGGGTGGTGATGCTTACCCCGTGAAGACTTTATCCAGCTTAGTTGAAGACATGCTCTCCTCTCTGTCATGAAATGGTTACAATTGGTGGAGTCCAGAAAGGTTGCTGTTGTAGCGTTCTTAGCTGCACAGTACATTAGAAATCATGTTTACAGCTGGGAAAAGCAGTGTTAGCTTTGAGGAGTGGCTGGAAACATTAAAAAACGGCTGTGCTTCGATCAGATTGAATTATTTCTCCTCGCATTGTGTTTTTGTTGACTGGTGCGACATTCAGTTAGCTCAGTCACAATTTTCTGTTCACAACCTGCTGTCATCATCACCATCATTAGAAACATTATTGCTCTTTTACCATCACATAAATTGTTTACTGCTGATGCTCAACAGAGAGCTTGTTGCCTTTTTGTAAACAATTAGCATGATTGGCAAAGGTTTTACTGCTCTGCTGACAACGGGTGAGCTCTTGTTGAACGGTTGAAGGATAGAGGAGATGCTCTGGGTCGAGTTGTCTTAGTTGAGCCTTTGCTTTCGCACGAGGGATACTGAGAAACAGACATTGCTGACACTGGATGAGTCAGTTAATTAAGACACATTTTTGTGTGTGACATCCTCATCTTGGTTGTTTGATGGGCATCTTTTCCTGTTTGTCAGTGGCAAAAGTTTTGCATTTTCTTTTTTTCTTTTTTTTTCTTTCCTCCAACCACACTTAAAGCCTCTGGCTGCTCCTTGCTACATTTATTGTTTAGGTACACAGCTCACTTATACATATGAGTATGTATCCATACATTAATATACTAAAGCACTATTAATGTGCCACCTCTTATCCTACTCGCTCAGCATTTATATTAAATGATCTCTACTTAGAATCAGCAAAATATTTTGTTTTGGTTTTTTATTTGTTTTTTTTGTCCACTGGTTGCCAACACAGACTTTATCCTTTCCCAGACGAAGGACTTCTGTGTGCATTGATGTGTGTTCACTTAATCTTTTGTGTTCAAACAAAGATTAGACTATGCTTCCGAAGAAGACAAAATTCATAACTTCAGAAAATTTATGGAGATGTTTTGTGTGTGCTAGACTGTATTGTAGAAGATGTACCCTGAATAAGTTGTTTATTGTTGTTTTTTGTTTTGTTTTGGGTTTTTTCCCCCCTTCAGTGTGCTGTACCGAGTGATAGTGTTGAGGTATTAGGAAAGTGTCGGGGTTTAGTTCACCTCTGCCCCCAAGAGAATTAGCAGGAAGTCTCTGATGAAAGGTTAGCCTTAAATCTTCAACTGGTGCTCCTTTTACATTATTTGTTTTAGGAGCTAATTAACACTGAATTGGCATGACTGACTTGAGCAGACCCCCCAAAACCCTTTTTAAAAATGCAACAATGCAGTACTCTAAAACTGTCAAAATTTGAAGTAATGGTATATATAATTTTTTTTCAAAGAAAATGTTGATCTAGCTGTCTGTAGATTTTTATTTTTTGCAGTAGTTTAGTGAATTGACCTGCAAGTCTTAGTCAACACCTGACCTGACGTGTGCAGCTTTATGAGCACTTGGTGACATTCACACTTTTTTGTTTGTTTGTTTGTTTTTTCTTTTTTGACAACTATTGACAGCAAACTGGGCCATCAACTTAAAAAATTAAAAAGAGGGAGTTAGTTATTAATTGGCTAAACATTTAATGGTGTTAATTCAGTATTTCGTTTTTCACAGAAGTCACTGAAAATGACCACAATGCTGATTCTGCCATATGGGTCACTGCAGGTCTAAATGAGCCTAAACGACTTTAGCTTAGCAAAAACTAGCTTACAATGACGTATGGGGTGGTTTATTATATAGTGAATAGCAAAAACGTTAATTTCAATATTCTGTGTGTTTTGTTTCTGAGTGGAACTGCTGCCTATACCCCATATTTGCATAACCAGTTAACCCCTCCACTACCACCCTTGACCACTGAACTCTGTTACTGCTGTTTGAGGCTCACATTTTATTCCCGGACTTTCTGGGGAAATTCGCAAATGGCTTTTTTATATAATTACTCCCTTGTAAAATATCTCTTAAATTAAGGTACAGGTTTGATTTCAGCAAGAAAAAATTTTTATATGTATATTATACTCCATTAAGGAATGTCTAGAATTATCTTCCTCCAATGTGGATGTAGCCATTATTACGCCATTTTATGACTTTGTAAGAGAATTCACTGTGTGAAAATTGGTTTGCATTTTTGTATAATACAATCTGCTTTTTTTTTGTTTGTTTGATATGAGAGGGAGGTCAAACTGGAAGTTTGAAGAGGAAAACAAGAACCTGTGAAATTGAGAAAACAAAATGTAACTTATGTACAACAGTGATTCTAAGCTGAGGGAGAAAGAATAAAAGATATTGCTAACTCTGAATGTTTGTCATTGTTTTTTTTGTTTTTTTTTGTAATAGTTCTCCAGATCTCATCTAGACTGATAAATGGTTCGTTTGTGGTCTTGAGCAATAGCACTAGAAGGTTTATCAAAGTTTTCCTTTGGGCATTTCATTTTCAGAGGAATGGAATGAATAAATATATAGATAGATAGATATAGTTAAACTACTTAACACTGATCTATGAATCATTCAATAATTAAAAAGGCACCTAACTTGGGATGAAAGTGTTATTATAATAATAATGCCTTATATAGCGCTTTTCAGGATACCCAAAGACACTTTACAATTTCAAGCACCATTCATTCACACCTCAATCACACCTGGTGGTGGTAAGCTACTAATGTAGCCACAGCTGTCCTGGGGCAGTCTGACGGAAGCGTGGCTGCCAATTCGCACCTATGGCCCCTCCGACCACCACCCACACTACCACATTCACACTTAGGCAATGTGGGTTAAGTGTCTTGCCCAGGGACACAATGACAGCATGCGCTCAGACAAGGACTTGAGCCAGCGACCCTCCAGTTGCGGGGTGAGCACCTACCCACTGCGCCACTGTCACCCAGTGATCAGTGTTGTCTACTTGTCTTCTAGTTACTAGCGGACTGACAAAAAACACATTTCCCCCATTTCTTTAGCTGAATCTATGCAAATTTTCATGGATGACAGTTTGACAGACATGCCATTTTGTAAGGTGATTCCCAAAGAGCTTTAGCTTAAAACGTAGCATATCTGAATGTCCTTCAAGAAGCCTGGAGAGCTATTCCTGAAGACTAAACAAATTACAAGAAAGCTGCCTAAGAGTCCAGAATCAGAATACTTTATTGATCCCTGAGGGAAATTTCTGTTGTTATAGCAGCATCAGTTATGGAAAGAATAAAACACTAATAATTTAAATAAATTAAAACTAAAACACAAAAATATAAAACCAAAAAGATGAATTTGAAATATATACACACATTCACATGTACATTCTTGTGACTACAATTAAGGCAGTGGCTGATGATATAAATCTGGAACATACTGTCAGTATATGTACACATAAATTACACTGGTGAATCATAGTGTCAGGCTGTGTTGAATAAAGATGGTCATAGCAAATATTGACTTTAAAGCTAGTTAGAATTGTATAAACTTAGTCTGCCTTACATGCTGTATTTTCATGTATGTTTGCACATTTCAAAAATCGCTGTACTTATTGCACCTAGAAACATTAATTAAGAAATGAGAGGCGGGCTCAACACTTGCAATCTACTTGTAATGTACATTTTTACAGTGCATAAATACCACATTATATACAGGGCTGTAAAAATGATTGAACCCTGCATGCATCTCATATTAAAATGTGTAAGGTATTCAAATTAAATACAAGATATGGAATGATGGGGGGGGGGGGGTCTAAACATAAAATGGTACTTAGTGATGACATGTCTGTTTGTCCACAAATCACAACAATGCCTAGTTCTACAGTATTGGTCAGAATTTAACCAAACACACACACAATAACTGCCCAAAATATTGGTAAATATTGTTTTTACAGCTTGCAGCAGAAATGAAACTAAAGATTTTATTTGGGCAACAAGAGGAGACTGGACGTGAGAGGCAATAAAAGGTCGCAGGCTTCGAGATTCAGTTGTTTCACGTGCTGTAGCCAAAGCTGCGATAACCAAAGCGCCCCCCCACCCCCACCCCCACCTTAAAAACCATTTGAGGTGTACCCTGTTTTTGAATGTAGAAATAAATATCTAGAAATTTTTATTCAAGATTCATAACTTTTCATATACCAAGTCACATTTCCAATTTCTATATTTGTGTATTTGTTTTTAAGATATCTGTTTGCAACATTTAGTCTTTCTTGCTTTATATATATAAAAATTTTAATAAAGTCACAATTTTTATAAAGTAAGGCACTTGAACTTTTCATTGTTCTTTGTGTGTGTTTACAATTTGTGTACACATTATGCTTTTCTGAAAATGCAGCTGAACAGTCAAACAAAAATAATTAATCAAGGACAAATTCAAATCGAGCCATTAACAGTTCAAGGACAAACATGCCCTCCATCCTCACGCTTATTCCACATTTGTTGGATCCCAAGTAACATGTCTTCCATCATGCAAGCTTCCCAGAGCAGCCATGTCCTCATCCTCCAGCTGGAATCCAAACACCTGTGTGTGTGTGTGTGTGTGTGTGTGTGTGTGTGTGTGTGTGTGTGTGTGTGTATGAGTGTGAGAGAGAGAGAGAGAGCACAGGGAATGAAAATGAAAGTACCTACGACATTTGGTCACTCTCCTGTTTGGTCACCCTCACATATAGGATGGTTATGATAGTGCCCTAGGCCTTTTATCCTCCTTTGTGCGCCCATCTTCTAGAAACCTTGGCGTCATCTTTGATACTGCTTTGAAATTTGATAAACAGATTAGCTCGGTAGTCAAGATATGTTTCTTTCATTTAAGACTTTTAAGTAAAATAAAGGGATATCTCCCGCCACCGGACCTGGAGAGAGCAATTCATGCCTTCATCACCAGTCGTCTGGACTATTGCAACTC
>JAVDPK010017376.1:990-13230 GCA_034780415.1 Cichlasoma orientale | reverse complement strand
GAGGTCAGTGAAAAAGGCCAAACAGATCCTGGCACATTCAGACCACCCACTGCACCAGGAGTTTAGGCTGCTTCCTTTTTTTTAATGTTTGTACTACGGGCTGTGGAAATAATTGCCCTTAGAGGACAATAAAGATCTTTGAATTGAATTGGAATGCAGAGTTTTAAATGTAAAGAAACCTCCGTGTGATGGTTTATGGTTGAGCTGCCAGGTTGGATGGTGGAGGAGAAGATGAAGTTGGCTGCAGGTTGGTGTTAATTTCCCTCCCTGCTCTGCGTGTTTCTGTGTGTGTGCAGCAAAGTTTGTCCCTTGCAGATCTTTTATTTGCCTGCCAAGACACACCACACAGTAGAGGGAGAGGCTCCTGCAAAGCTCGCTCGGAGACCGGAAAGAGCTAGAGGAAGTTGCGCTTTACATAGAGGCTACAGGAATTGTGAGGAAAATGAGTGATAGAAAATTTAAAGCACAAAAAGCGTCTGCAGTTTGTCACACAGTGTGTCTGCTAGCTAAAAGAACAGCTGTTGTGTTTCCATGGAGAGCAAAGAATGAACGGTAACTTCACTCAGATGGAGAAAGCTGTAAGAAAGAGGTAGAAACATCCTCCAAAGAGCTACTTTTACTTTCTTACTTTGAGTGCATTTCAGAGCCTGTGCTTTTTTACTTGAGTAAAGAAGTTGAACCCATACTTCAACTTTTACCAGAGTAGTTTTTAACACAAATACTTGTACTTCTACTTAAGTAGAGAATGTCAGTACTTTTGCCACCTCTGCAGTTCACGGTAGATCTCTAGAACATAAAAATGAACCACAATTGCGAACTTCACACCAAGACAGGGTTGGAGTAGATCCAACCACAGGACGAGATCCTCTGTGGGAAAGCAGATGAAAGACGTCACTCATTCTTGACATTGACCTGGTCAGCTAGCATGCCAGTAGCTGGTTAGCAAAGACTAAATGTTCAAAATAACAGTTAAGAGCAGTCATTCTTAAAAGTCAGGCTGCCGTGGACCATTTTGAAATTTGAAACTCTTCTGTGGCCCAGTAAACCTTTAGTCACAATCCTGATGTGGGTAAGTGCACTTTGCTACATAAATATCTCCAGCTGTGCCTGTGGGATGCTGTCATCTATAGTGATTATTTATATTTATTCATGTCTGTGGTGTTTGTTTGTTCATTTTCAGCATGTTTGTCAGGTGTGCAATGTGTTGCAGGAAGCATTTCCACACTGTTAATCAGCATTCTGACAGCAGACAGATGATACTGCATCTGCTGAAGTCTAATTATGTGTACGCAGACACACACAGTCAGCTTATGTTTGATTTAATCGCACACTGACATATGAACTGTGTTCAACTCACACTGCTGTCATTAGGAGCTTTATGAGATATTCTGCAGCGGGCTGGGAAATCTGCAGCTATTGGCAGATTGTACAGTGATATTTCTTTTTTGCTTGCATCAGGCAGAACTATTTCTGGATGTTTTGCCAGGAGTCAGTGTTTGTACTCACATTGCACAGTGCACAAGGAAGTCAAAATCAAAAGGGGTGAAAATGGGTTGTTCACACTTTGTGGCCTGAAGTTTTCAGTGGTGTTCAAATTAATGCTCTTTTTCTTTTCTTTTTAATTTATTTAAAAAAAAAAAAAAGACTCAAAGTTGCCTCTCCAACGGCTGCATGAGGCGTCTTTTCTTGCACACACCAGGAAGCAAAATAATTGTAAGGATGGGAAAACCAGAGAGAAGTTTGTTGTTAGATCCTGGGTCCGTGTACTCTTTGGTCATTTGTTTTTCATTTTCAAAATGGATATTAAAAAAACGAAAAACGATGTTTGTTTTTTTCATTTCATTGCTTTGGAGAAAAAAGGGGGGTTCTCCCAGAGGAGCATCAGGAGATTTTGCATGGAAAGTGGCTTGACTGGACTCTCTGATGCACATCTGCAGGTGGTGTCGTCAAAAACCTAACAGACAAGCATTTGCTGTACAGAAAAACAGCGTACTGCTCCATCTCGCAGTAACTTTATAGTGGTCGATGGGAGTGTTTCTCTGATGCATCTCTAGTTTAACATTAAAAGACGGGCCATTTTTCCATTTCCTATCCTTTGAGAATTTATGTTTTGATTTCAAAGAGGAAAAAAAGAAATTAGTTTTACATTACATGGATTTGGGGTATGACATGAAAATAAAATAAAAAAAAAAGTTCTGTTTGTCGTGTTTTTAATATCCGTTTTGAAAACAAAAACGAATAACCAATCCATTTTTAGTTTTTCAATATTTGTTTTCAAAACGGAAAAACAAATGACCAAAAAGTAGACGGACCCGGATCCTTGCTGTTAGCAGGAATGTAAAGTTTGGTTTCAGAGAACAAAGGCAAAGGATTTGCTTGCCTGTCAGCTATACAGTAAGAGACATTTAAGCTGTTTTCACACATGGACAATTTCAGGATAGTTGTGCGTTAAATCTACAGTCAGTATGTTGTAGCTACAAACCCTTTTGAAACCCTACTCTGTAACCTGACGTGCAGTTCTCTAGAAATGCAGCTACACACCCCACATGTCTGTCATTGGTTGTCATTTCCTTCTGCTCAGTCATGGCTGCTACTTCTGCTGCCATATTTTTTGAATCAACTGGAAGACAATGGATCAACTCAGAGGGAAATCATACCAACACCTAGTGTTTTGGTGGAGAAATTGCTAACGGGCACACCAGCATCAGCTGCTTGCGTAAGCGACATCATAGGTTTTATGCAGCAGTATAAATAAGTGCAAGAAAAGTTTAGAATTGCAGGGTGTGTGCGTAAAATACTGTAATGTTGATGTAAGCAACACCACTGGCAGGAAAGCAGCGGGCTCCTGTTTGGTACATGGAAGAAATTTTTGCTTTAATTTTTGGATAGTTTCTATTGTTGTAATCTTTAATATTTCTAAAAAAAAAAAAAATTAAATGTGGGATAAGCTCTTTGAGATTGGTGTTCTCTTTCAGTCATTTTACACATTCAAGCCTGTGAGATTCCCAGTGTAACCACAGTCGGAGCTGTTGGGAGTGAATACTTCATTCATTTAGCTTAACACTTCCTTACCAAATAAAGTCAGACACATGGTGCCTAATGCAAGTAACTGAACCCATTTTATTTCTGTCAATATTGGATTTTATTTTGACAAAGTCTGCAGGAATGTAAAAAAATTCTCATGCGCTAATAACAGTAGTGCAGTCTGCCTTTACCAACAAGCCTGCTGATTTACTGCAGGTATCCACCGTAGTACATCAGCAGACACTAGAGGAATACTCTGTCACGTTCTGGCTCTGACATGACCACTGGCTCTAATGACACCTGCTCAAGACTTGGCTTGAGTAGCTTTGGCTTGCGATTTCATCAAATTGCAATCCAGAAGCGGCTCTCTGCTCCATGCTGTTCAAAATTTCAAAGCTGCAGGAAGTCAGATGCAGGAGCGGCATACAGAATCCTGTCAATTTCCAAAATAAAAGGCTCAGTGTAGACTAAATTCTTGGTTTGTAAAATGCTTCTGGTATGATTTTAGTAAAAAACTGAGAGTCACAATGTCACAGACTTGTAACCAGTGTATTCCTGCAGTTAACCTGTGTGGGCAGCTGCCAGCTTTAGCTGTAGCCAGGGGATATCCGCATAGCAGATGATGTTCTGTGTGCCATCTATTGTTTATGAATGTAAACATTTGTCAGACATTAACTGATTGTTTTAAGATTGCATTTCAACAAATACAATTCTTCCTTTCACTTCTCTCGCTCGCTGAACTGTTTAACTGCAAACAATTTACAAACTCAAACTTTGTATTCCCTGGACTACAAACAGGAAACCTAAAATCTTGTGATTCACCCTTTTATGCTCCACTGATGTCACTTCAGTCATTTCATTAAACTAGAGGTATTACCCACAGATACACTAAAACTGAACACGTCCCTTTCTGATTAAGAACCTGAAAAGTTTTGTGTTTATTACCATGATCAATGAAATGCTTTGAAGGCCTTGGTACAGCTTTTCAGAGCTGACTCTGTCAGCCATGGATGCTGTTAAGATTTTAGCAAATAGTTGAGATCGATCTGCTGTGGGTTCATTGATCAGCTCCAAGATTTAAAGGTCCTCTCTAGCTGGACCTCCGCAGAGGGTTTGTATTATTTTAACCAAGTTTAGAGATCAATTAGTGTTTTATAATTAGACTCAAGTGTTTCATTCTGTCAGGGGAAATTAATCTGAATCTGTAATTCATAATGCTGCTAAAATATACAGAGATTTTTTTTTTTTTTACAGGTAATGTTTTAAAGGGCACGTATCATGCTTTTAAATCCTTCCTTTTCATATGGAAATCATTCCCTTGTGGTCTATATAAAGTAGAACTGCAATTCTTTGGTCTGTATTCCTCGTTATTGGAGCTCCACAGACTCATTTACACCTTTTCTGAGGCTCGTCTTAGAGCAGCTGGTTTTGGTTCGGTCTCTTTAAATGCGAATGAGACATTTCGCGCCCCGCCCCCCTCCAGGTCACAGAGCGTTCCACTCCATCCTGTTCCACTCCATTTTATTAGCTACCAGCAGAGAAACAAGGAGGACTTTCCCCACTGATGTGAGTACATTTCCGAGAAAAATAAAATTTAACCAGACACTTCGAAGAGGCTCTGATGCGGGGGGCGATGTAAGGAATCATGTGGGTTAATACACCCAACAACCGAACATTTTGACTTACCTATGTGCAACTTCGGCATAGCCAAACTGGACTACAAAATCGCTGCGAGAAAAAAATTGAGGATTCATGAGATTGGTTAGCCGGAAGTCCATGACCTTGTTTAGCAGTTCCACAGCAAATACTGTGACGTAACAGATAAGAAAATGTAACAGGGAATAGAGCAAACTGAACAGACTGAAAATTATGACCCATAAAGCATATAAAGATATCTACGCAGCACCGGGACAGAATGCATTTACATTTCCTGCACTGCTACACACTCAAAGTACACAACAAAATGTATTTAAGGGCTATAAAAGTGGATTTTGCATGATATGGCCCCTTTAAAACAAACAAACAAAAATACCCACTTTAAGAATCACTGCAATCACATACTCTCAATAAATAAAATAATGAAAACTCCAGTGAAGCTGTGAAGAGTGAGGCAGACCTACGTACATGTATCATCAGCACATTATCTGAATGCATCACACTGAACTGAACCTGCAGCAGTATCTGGTTCTCTCATTTAGATTCAGTGAATATCTGTCAGACACACGGAGCCTTTAGTCACATTAGTATGCTTTTTGCTGAACCTCAAAATGCATATATTTAAAATAGTCTCCAGATAAAAGTGAGATTACAGCCTGTATCTTTTCAAGATTTCCACAAAATGTATATTTTACTTCTGTTTAAGCTTCACTCCAGCCACTCCCTGTGTTGGTTATTTTTTCATTCATCTGTATTTCTTTGTTTTGAATCACAAACTTCAACTTTATTTGGATCTAAAAATATGTTGACTGTAGTTTGTCATTCAACCAGTTTACCACTTTTATTTATTTATTTATTTTTAAACTCTGGTGCTGCTTACTAGTTAGCCCTGGCCTCCTGAATTGGAAGGTTGCAGTTGTGACTGCTGTCTATACAGTTCATTATGTAGTCCAGCTCCATAGCCTTGAACTGCAGTTGGCAGTGAATGCCTTCTCTGCTCTGAAGATCTGCTGCAAGGTGGAGAACTGGTTCATGTGCTTGTGTGTTAACCTCAGTGAGACTGCAGTGACAGTGCAGTTGGATTTCTGCAAACAGGATGAGATGGAGAAAGATAGATGAGGGGAAAAGTATTAAAAACAATATTTTGATTTTAAATTTAAACCTGGTTTGGGTCAATAAACACCAAGACTCCTCTCTTCTAAAATAGATCCTGACCTTTGCAGAATAACTGAGAAACATCTGATTCTGTCTATGGTTTGTTTGTTGTGGAAAAAAATGAGTCTAACTCGAGGCTTCTTCATGCAGCCTCAGTCCCTCAGACAGAGGCCAAGAGTTTAGAGACTGTCTGTCTTCCCTGAAACTGTCAAAAAACCTGGTGAAACTTGTGTGAGTGGAGCATACAGATGTGAAGGCAGAGGTCAGGAAATGAAGGAATCAGCAGATTGATGCTTCTCAGTAATTAACCCACTCCTGCAATTGGACTCTGGCTGAGAGTGCATTCTGCTCCGGTGGCACACTTCTCTGAGTTAGCTCTGCATTTTCCGAGGCACTCCACACACCAGCCCCATTCTGCAGCGTCTCACCAATTAAAATGAGATGATGAACCATACCAGCATGTGGGATCACTGAATCTGTGGATGGAAATCAGAGAGCAGCTCTCACAGAAACACAGTTTGAATTTTCACTGAGTCTCCTGACGTGTTTTTAGTTTTTTTTAACCCTCATATAAAACTCATATTTAAACCCTTGTAATACCTGAATTTTTGGCCAATACAGAGCAGTAGAAATATTCATAAGTCAGGGAAAATGACAGAGTTGATTGCAATCAGGTGCTTATTTGCACATACAGCAGTATGATAATTTATTAGAGGTGTTTGTGGTTTTTTTTATACTCTTTATTTGGTGTTTTTCAATTCTTTAACAGTAAAAAGGGAAGAACATAGTCAAAAACAACAAACACACACAAACAAAACATTGGGGTGACAGTTCTCAAATATATGAGTCCATTGCACTGGGGTTGTTGTATAGTGTCCATTTCCGCCAGTTGCTTTCAGCTGTGTTAATTTTGAGTCGCAGCAAGAATGTCATTTTCTCCATTTTATAAATTTCTTCCACTATTTCCATCCAGTGTTTTACTTTTGGTGGCTCTTTTTTCATCCAGTTCTTTGTAATAACTTTCTTCACAGCCATTGTCATTATTTTAAAGATATAGACATCCTCTTTCTGAATCACACCCTCTAGGATCAGACCCAGGTATAAAACCCGTGGGTCTCTCGGAACTTTATACTGGAGGACTCTTTCTATTATCGTTTGTGGGTTTTTGAAGCTCTGTTGGAGTCTCTGCCAACAGCCAACGTCCAATCTATGAGCTGAACTGTCTGCAACTGAATTAAAATCAATGCATTTTAGGGGGGAACAAGCGCTTTCTGAAACTTTACTGTGGAGCTTAGAAAGTGTAGATGGATGATTGTACACAGAGAGGAGGCTGTGGTGAGTTTGCAGTGATGAAACTGTGTCTCCATGTTGCTGCAGACACTTAAAGTCAAACCTCAGCAGTTAATGAGTGAAATTCTGATGTTTTTCTATTTATTTTTTCCTCAGACAAACTGGAGCCCTCACCGCCGACTGCAGCACAGATCAGATATGGTGAGAGATTAAACTCTGCACACACAAACACAAATCCTCCATATTTTGGAAGGAAATTGGAAACTAAAATGTATTCATCAGTAATTTTGCAGTCTACTCCAGTTCAGGCTTTAATGCTTGAACAGTAGTTGATATTTGACTGTGGAAGGAAATATTTTTTCCCTATGCTCATATTGCAGATGGTTTTTTTTTTTTTGGGGGGGGGGGGTGTTCTACACAACATAAGATTTGAAACTACAGATCAAACCCATAATCTTGTCAAAGTGTTTACTGAGGGCATGAATCAAGGGAGCAGCATGGCCGATTTCTCATAGACTTTGATACAACCAATTTTTGTAGCCAGAGGAGTTGTATCCTGCTGGTCATTAGGAAGAGTGCAGGTTTAAGACCCTTTGCATGCACTACCTTCTTATATACAGTTAGGATTCTTTGATTGCTGTCTCTCTCCGTTATGTTTCTGATAAATGTTTGTGAAATATGAAGCTAAAACCAGCAGCTATGCCTCTGAAACCACGGGAAACAACTTCAAAGAGATATGTAATGCTTTTCCTGATTTTCTGTATTTAATCTGTTAAATATGTTCTATATTTTTCTTTTACCTTCTCCTGTTAATTTGCAGTTTTACTCCACAACGCCATCCCCTTCGTTGGATTTGGCTTTCTAGATAATGCCATTATGATTGCAGCAGTAAGTGAATCTCAGTTTGTAGGCATTAATTGCTTGTAGAGAAGAAAAGGGGAGTCTTATCTCAACATTAAAGCTGTAATTTCCTTCTGTCTGCTCTTCCTGATGTGCTAAACACTGAGTCAGGTTGAACATTTCACCTTTTTCTCTTTTATACTCCAGGGAACACAAATCGAACTCTCCATTGGAGTGACACTGGGGATCTCCACCATGGCTGGTAAGAGCTGACAGAGAAACAGAGCAGGCAGTCTGCAGAGTCAGAGTCACAGTGATATCTAAAATTAGTTTATCTTGTTGGCTGCTCATTTATGATTAATAATTTATTGATAAACAGAAACCTTTGATTGGATAACCAAGCAAAGCTTGAAACTTTCTGCTTCCATCTTCTCATATGAGTTGATTTCTTTATCTATTTTACAGCACAGTGAATCAAATATATGTTAATACATTAGTTTAGTTTATTATTGTCATACAGGTAACAATGGCACATCACTACCAGCAATGAAATTCTTATGCACAGGTCCCTCACAAATTACTGAACAGATGACCCTGCGGTGGTTTATTACCTCACAAAGCAAAGACAAATGTACAGTGCTTATAAAATAAAATGCATAAAACCCAAAATAAAATAGAGCTCTGTTTTCCCCCGGAATGAGTTTTTGTTTAATGTTTAAAGTTCTGGTTGCAACCGTTACTACCCAGGTAGTGTTTTAGGGTGCATCTTATCTGTAATCCAATGGACAATGTTCAGTTCAGGGTTCTCCTGTGAATGGCTGTTTCCGGCTGGCCACACCGTCTCACCATTCGCAGTCACCGTGGGCTGGGCTCGCCATCACAGAACGAAGATCACTATATAAAAAAATGACAATTTACACAACAGTGTAGAAAGTAAATATCTATGTCCATGTCTAGTCTTTATGAGACTTCATTTAGTCTTATTACGCTCAAAAGAGCATCAATGTTTTATCCAATGACTTAGGATAACTGCATCACAGTAAACAGATTTCTTTTATAACTCTAGTTGCAGCTTAGTTAGCTTAAAATTATGATGACCATCATAATATAGTTAGCAGTACACATCACAAAATAAAATACAACAATGGTTTTATATGCATATAATTCAATTCAGTTTTATTTATATAGCACCAAGTCACAACAGTCGCCTCAAAGCGCTTTGTATTGTAAGATAAAGACCCAACAATACTGCAGAGAAAACCCAACAGTCAAAACAACCCCCTATAAGCACATGGCGACGGTGGGACGGAAAAACTCCCTTTTAACAGGAAGAAACCTCCAGAACCAGAAAGTGTCTGGCAGTAGTATTGAAGATAAAGTTGCATTTTATCAGCATTAGCCGTTAGCTTCGGGCTAACAGTAAACAGGTTTGGGACTTCCACATGTAAGTTCGTCATTTCGTTCCACTCCCGTGGTCCACAATTATTTATCTTTCTTTCTCATTTATTGTAAGCTTTTTCTCATCATCGTCAGCTATTTGCTGGTTGATTCTGGTGTGTCGAGCCAGAGTGTCGATCATTGTGGCGTGCTCACATAAAATGTGAATCACCAAGGCACACTCTACTGGAACAAAACAAGTATTGCGGCTTTAATCACATAAACAGGCTTAGTAGCCCAATACTTCATACGGGTTACACCTAAGCTCGGGTCCTCTACCAGAGGCCTGGGAGCTTGAGGGTCCTGCCCAGGTCATACTTGGCACAGATGTTCCTGTTTACTATGCTGGCCACTTGGTTGTGGTGTCCCATGTATGCCCTGCCTGCTAGCTATTGCATCATCTGTGGATGTATTTGGCCTATAGGTGAACTGAAAGGGGTTCAGTTCAGGCAGATGTGAGCTTTGAAAATACGCCCAAAGCACTTCATTACAATGGAAGTGAGTGTTACTGGGCGATAGTCATTATGGCAGCTCACATTTGGTTTCTTTGGTACAGGGATGATGGTGGTCCTCTTGAAGCATGAGAGCACTACAGACAAGAGCAGGGAGAGGTTAAAGATGTCTGTGAAGATAGCTGACAGTTCATAAGTTCATGCTTTGAGAGTAAGACCTGAGATGTTACCCAGTCTTGGAGCTTTCTGTGTGTTTACTTTTTTAAAGTAGCCACACACATCAGCCTGAGTGAGCTGAAGAGGACAGCTGTCCTCCTCTGTCAGAAACTCCGGCTTACTGTGTTCCTCAAAGCGGACATAGAAGGTGTTGAGCTCCTCAGGTAGAGAAGCAGTCACCTCCCCCACGCTGTAGCTCCTCCCCTTGTAGTCTGTTATCATCTTTAGCCCACTCCACATGTGTCTGATGTTTGCTCCTCTGTAACAGGACTCCACCTTTCCCTGTACTGTCCCTTAGCCATTTTTATTACTTTTCTGAGGGTGTACCAGGCTTTCCTGTACTCACATGGATCTCCAGATTTATAAACATTGGTACAGAACACCGCCGTAAACTCTATAGGCAGATAAAATGATCTGAATTTGATCAGGAGAGCACCCCGATGACACTGTACACTCACACACCATTGCTTATTAGTCATTACGCACACACCTCCCCTGCATTTGCCCAACTTATTTTTCCGGTCCTGGCAGTGAATGGAGAGGCCCACAGGAACAATAGCCGAGTGTGGGACTGAGGGATCCAGCCGTTTCTCTGGCTGCAGGTAAGAGGGTACAGCCATACGCAGCAGAAGTTGGTTTGCACCGTAAGTCACGTGACCTTAATAGCGGAATTGGGTCTTTTTTGTATTCAGCGGGTGGGCCCGTTGGTGTGATACATCAGCGCATATGTCTTCGGATTTACTGAGATGGATAAAATCCTGCAGATGGAATTTTGTTCATTCAGTCTGTTGCAGTACTGGATGTACAGGAGTACACACAGGAGGAAGCACTTTCCAGTGAAGTCGACTTCACCAGAGTGGCTTTATAAAGAATAAGTCAGCCTTTTGCTATTTTGCTCTGTATCTTTTCTGTTTACATTTTAAGAGCACAGCTGTGAGTCTTTTGTTATGGAGGAAATAAGCTTTAATTTATTTGAGGAGCATTATTATTTAAATATGCCAGTAGTTGATTTTTGAGCAATTTCTCATGTATACCTACAGCTAAATTTTAATAAAAATGTCTGTTTGACATTTGGGACATGAAGCTTTGACTCTGAAGTGCCTTTTTGTTTATACCTTTTGGGACAAAAAAATATTGTGATATATGTCGTATATCGCCATTTAGCTAAAAAATATCGAGATATTACTTTTGGTCCATATCGCCCAGCCCTACTGTGAAGGCATCATCATAGGCATGGGGCTTTGCAGTATGTGATATATTAAAAAATACAAATACCTAACTCCAGTAACCATCTTTATAACATTCCAAAACAGTGGGTGGCAGTATGGCATGGTAATGTTTGCAACATGCTGTAAAGCCGGCTTGACTATAGCCAAGTAGCACAAATCTTGTTGAAGGAGACAGCAGATAAGAGCGAGAAGCTGTTCACATAGATTAAGAAAGTTGTGGAAATTTTTTTTATAGCTATCAGCTAACATTGTTTTCTTTATTAAATAAAGTTTAAAAAAAAGGTGTAATGGAAAAGATCATTTACAATAAAACTAGCAGAAATAAAGTGCTCATGTTTGAGACTGAGATGTCAGGATCTTTACATGTGTAATGCAAGACCTAAGTTAGACCAAATGTACCTCCAGTAGTTCTAGGTTAGGGAGATAAGGGAGAGTGGTCTTTACAGAAAATAATCCTGTCGCTAAATTAGTCTCCTGATGTGTGACCTTCCAGGTATTATTGCTTTCATTCAGGCTGGAGGCTGCACAGTACTTACAGTGTTGCCTGTTCCATCAGGCTTCATCTGCAAGACATTTTTATTACTTGTACAGCAACAGTGATGCCTCCAGCTTTTATACTTGATTCTACAGACTTGTTGCCATTTATATGGTGGATCTGACTGTCACCCTGTCTCCTGTTGTGGTTCTCTGTTTGGGCCTTTATTGCTCTTTGAAACCATGAAATCCTGGAGCTCGCCTTCTCCCTCTCTCCACTTCTCAACTCTTTGGTTTCCATGGATACTTGGCTTCATTTTCCTCTGCAAAGTGCAAATCAGAGGCTGAAGACGAGCTCTAGATCAATAGCTCTGCTGTGACATCTTTATCCATCCAGGCTCTGTGTCTGTGTCATCAGTCCAGCCTGCAGAGTTGTTATATTTTTTTTGGAGGGGGGGGGGGGGTTT
>JAVDPK010017375.1:0-13235 GCA_034780415.1 Cichlasoma orientale | reverse complement strand
TTTTTATTAACACCCGCCAAAATGATTTTTTACCCGCATTTGGCGGGTTGGCGGGTGTTAATTTAGAACCCTGGTTAGGACATCAATGCCGAACCAGATAGTAATATATGTACAGAAGCAAGTAAACCAAAAATATACAGAGAATCAGGCTTTTCAATTAACACATATTGTCTGCACCAGTTAAACCATTAGCCTGAATAGAGAGACAGAGTGAGACAATGTTTTGCTCACTCCTGGTATATGGCTTGATAGGATCCGTGTACAGGAGGTGGCTAATGGTCTTTCTGCTCCTGAATCTACATCTGTATCCACTCTTAGTGATGAGCTGGCTTAAAGGGTTAAGGCCTATGCAGAACAGAAGTATATAGAAATATTCCACACTTGAGACTTGTGCAATTGCCTTGGAGTTGGCCTCCAATGTTGTCTTCCACATTCACATTGAGTTCCTGATGAACATTATTAGAATGGTATTAGCGTTGTACAGCACCATACTCTCCAGTATCCATGTATGGGGATGTAAGTCGTAGGCTTTCTTGCAGTCAGTCTAGGTGGTGCTCAAGTGTGTCTGCCCGGTCTTAGAGTCCTGGTGTACTGCTCTATCAACCAGTAGCTGTTACTTTGACCCTCTAGTGTTATTTCCAATACCCTTCTGAGCTGCGTTCATGTGTTGACTCATGTGCCTACACAGCTTGGTTGCTATGATGCCTCAGAGGAGCTTCCATCTTGTAGAGAGGCACGTAATTGGCTGGTAGTTCAATGATGTCGTTCCCTTGTGTATGGACAAAATTCAGTATGTCCATACTGCCCACCATTGTTCCCATTATGCTTTAGCCTCTAGATCTTTCTTCTATTGAAGATAAGCTACTGTCTTGATGAATCACCGATATATTGATGGTCGTGGCAGATGACTGCCCCTCCCTGAGCCTGGTTCTACTGGTTTCTTCCTGTTAAAACTGAGTTTTTCCTTCCCACTGTCGCCAAGTGCTTGCTCATAGGGGGTCGTTTTGACTGTTGGGTTTTGTCTATTGTAGGGTCTTTACCTTACAATACAAAGTGTTGTGATTTGGTGCAATATAAATAAAATTGAATTGAATTGAACTGATGGTTCATCCCTTGAGTTAGGTGCCCTTTTAATGCTTGAATTATTAGCATGTAAGTGTTACATGTAAGTGGCTTAAGAAGCAAAAACATTCCTCTGAAAAAGTTCAGCTACAGTGATTGAAAAACAGCCAGTGTTCAAAGAAACGTTTTGAAAGACCTTGAGAAAGCCTGGAGAGCTCAAGACTGCTTTAGAAATATAAGAAGGTTCTGGCTCCTTGGATGTAAATTATAAAGGAATGAAGGTGGCTAAAGGTATTGTATACTAATGCTTTATGGCCCATTTATGTGTAAAAGAACCAATACACCCCATAAAAAAATGAAAGTAGACGACCACCTTATTTTAACACTCTCAAAAACGATGTGTTAAAGTCCTATAAACTGCCCAGAAAAGGGCAAAATTAACATATGTGTTGTTTTAAACACAAGCAAATTAGTAACTTTCTGGTGTTGGGATCATTTGTATGCCGTGGTTATTTGTGCACACTGGTTGGATTCACGCAATACCGGGAGTGCCCATTCATTAAGCCACAGTACTGAATTTTTCACCTGTAAGTATAAACGTTTGATTAACAGCGCTTCTATTATTTTGCTGGTGTTAAAAATGACAAAATGTGCCCACAATGATAATATTTTATATATACTGTTTAAACAATAATTTCTGTAATTCTAGTTTTGTAAATTTTTTTTGCCTTTTGTCCGGCTTTTGTTTATACTTCCTTTAAAAGTACAGCAGGGTTCGATTCTAGATTCAGCTTCAAAAAGCGTTAAAAACATTGAATTCAGTTCAATTCAGTTTTATTTATCTAGCTCTATATCACAATAACAGTCGCCTCAAGGTGCTAATATTGTACGGTATAAACCCTACAATAATACAGAGGACAGACACTGTTGTATGACACTGATACTACCATTGCCAGCTCACAGTTTGTTTTATGGGTATACTTAAAATGACCTCATTGTAATCCATTTCACATGACTTTTCATAAAGAGTCTGATCATTTTCTCAAAGGATAACACTTAATTAACTTCCGCTAAATTGAATTAAAATACAATACTTTATTTACTATCATTCTGCTGTATCACATTACACTGCAAACAGAAGTAGATTAATTAAAATGTAATTCATGAAGTCTTTAATGTGAGTCGTAAACTGTTGGAAAAACAGACTCCATGTGCAGAAACACACACGTGCATGAACATTTTACAGCGGCATGGTGTCAGATATGTGTAAGTTAATCGTGGTACCCACAATGGGTTGTTTTGTATAATGGCCTGGCGCGTTCCAGTTGGAGACTGCAGTTGGAACACACATACAGCATAATTCCCACTGCCACCAGAACACTGCAGCAATTTAAGCCAGTGAAGACGAAGGCTTCCACACAGTGTAAAATCCATTGTGGACAGATAATAGTAAAAATAATTCATTATTCCCCTCCACAGTCCAGACTGCTTTACCAAAATTCGTACAATGATTGTACGGAATTATTTTAAGACCCCTTTCAGACAATAATGAATGAAATATTTCTCGTGATTCTGCTTCTCCCATTTTCAAATCCCTCTGTGGATTGGGAAAGGTTCTCTTGAATTTAAACCCGAGAGTCTGGTGTACATGTACAGGGACCATTTATTGAACCAAAAATGTATTAACCATGGTTCCAAAAGCAAATTCATGCAAATTATACAAGTCTAATGTGGAAATTTGAAGGCTGTTCCACCACGGATATACACCGTCATCAAATATGTGCAAACACGCTTTACTTAAGTAGAAGTACAGATACTTGTGTACTCAAGTACTCAAAATAAGAAATGAAAAAGTAGCTCTTTGCAGGACATGTCTCCCAGCAAGTTTTTTTGCAAAGTACTGCATGCTATATTAATATAATAAAAAAAATACTAGTACATGGGAATGCAAACTTTATTTTAGTCTAAATTCTAATGAATGTACTCAGCCTTAACACTTGCTGTATGTAGAACAGAAGCAAAGAAAAAGAAAGACAATTAAAAAATAGTTGTAGTTTCTGTTGCCTGCACTGGAGAGGGTGACTCTGCCTCCACACCTAAACAGGAAAGTGAGCACAGTCGGCAGAAGTCGTCTTCAATTCATAATCCAGCGGTTACTGTTGGCCATAACCACACCAAAACTGTACAAGCATCAAGGAATGAACCTGACTGACTGTCTCACTCTCACGCCCTCACTCCTTCACTATATCATCACACACACACACACACACACACACACACACACACACACACAGCACCGTCCCGTCCCCCTTCTCCTCTCAGCCACTCACCTCATGAAGAACCGCAGTGATGGAGGATCTGTGGGAAAGATTCAAATTCATATATATTTGTAAAATAAAAGCTGAATCTGTGTGTATGTGTGGGGCGATCGAGTGAAGGAGTGAGGGTGTGAGAGTGAGACAGCTTGTTCGTTCCTTGATGCTTGTACAGTTTTGGCGTGGTTACAGCCGACAGTAACTGCTAAATTATGAATTAAAGACGACTTTTGCTGGCAATCTCTCGCCCGTCCATTAAACGTCCTGACGGACGCTGCTGTGGAAGACTGAGTACAGTCAGGGGTTAAATTGGGATTCCATAGGTGGGGGAGTGCTGAGATCAGCTGTAGCGGCTCAGTGTGGGGAAAAGAATTACAATTCACAATCATTTCTATTTTGAGCTCCAGCAGATTATTATTTTTTTTGTGTGTACAGGCTGTGATTAGCTGACCTGTGCTGCTGCTCTGAGGTTTACTGCTCTTTGTGGATTCACACAGCTGAAATTATCAAGATGTAAGCAGATGTTTCATGAGCTATCTTGGACGAACTGTCCATTCCCTATACTGTCTTTACATTAGACAATATACAGTTGGTATAACTGTTGAATTCAGTGAATGAATTTAAGCTGATAAGCTTAGATTCATTCACTGAATTCATCTCTGCTGCCCTTGATGTGACCTAACTGTGAGCATGAACTCCACAGCTGCTCTGTACCCGTCCAACAAAGAGCTTCACTGTACATTTATCACAGTACGGCAAGCTAACCCGTTTCTCCTGCACCAAACTGTCGAGTATTTTCATGCAACTGTTGAATAACTCAAAGTTAGTGTACCATAGTTTATGTATTAATATGAAAGAAAAAAGCCTGACTTCTCATCATATACAGATCCAATATCTGATTTAAAAAATAAGGACATTACATGTAAACTATAAATTTCCAGTTTATCAGATGTCACTGGGCAGTCCTTACCTTTAAGTATAACCTCTCTCTTCCTCTCCTGTTCTGTCCTCTTGTATTGTTTTCTCTGAGTGAAGTTATCTCACATTCTTTTTTCTCCCGGGAAATACAGCAGTGTATCTTTAGCTAACAAACACACTGTATGACAAACTGTACTTGCATAAAAAGTTTGCGTGTTTGCCGATATTTGTTGGGCTGATAGAAATGTTGCATTTGAAACTGCGTGCTGCAACACGTTACTCCAAGTATGCTCGTTCCTCTTCTGTAGCGCCTGCTAGATGCTGAAGTATCGCGACTACAACTTATGGACATCTGACCAAAAATGCTGCTCCAGATAATTTGACCCCACTTTAACCCCTGAGTATACTTCTATAAATGATTAATGTTTGGCCTTTCTCCTCTTTATATGCAATAAGCCCTGGTGATGTGTTATTGTTTTCTCCATTTAGACTCAAATCGGTTTGATGTTTGAAGGCTCGCAGTGATGGAACATAACTTCCCCCAAATGCATTAAATGTAAAGTAACGAGTCTGTCAAAGTACAAATATTTGAGTAAAAATGTAGGGAGTAAAAGTAAAAAGTTGTCAGAAAAATAAATACTCAAGTACTGATATCTAAAAATTCTACTTAAGTACAAAGTATTCCTACTCTGATGCTTCCCACCTCTGATTATATGTAATTATACACTTCAGAAAGGAAATGAGCTTTGTGCTGCCTTGCAAGCAGAGCTTCTTGTTTGTAAATGAACTTGAGCCAAAGGTTGATGGATTTATGTGATTAGCTAATTCTAAAGCTGGACTCCATGCCAGCTAATTATCTTTAGAACCTGACAGCAAGCAGAAATATATAAGTAGCAAAAGCCTCGAAGTAAGCTTTCCCAAAGCAACACTTTTCTTTGATGGCCTTTGCAATGTATTTTCTTTACAATAGTTCCTGTAAGCTAAGAGAACATTTCACTTACTTAGATTAAGAGGGAACCAAATTTGCATATATCTCAACTGAGAAACTAACAAAAAACATATTTGAAAGATTCTGACAAACCTTTCAGGGGCAAAAACAGATAAATCCTTACCCCCAACCATCTCCACCCTTTCCCTCTTTTCTGTACCCCTCTCTGAGACAACTTTCATGATTTGAGCTCCATGATTTGGCTGCAAGCTTGCAAGAAAGCAGATGGCTTAATGTTTTTCTTCTAGAGCTGTCACCACATTTCTGGTCATCTGAGTGACAGCTTGTGTCAGACGTATTGTCATTTCAACCTGTTAGTCTGTCAAGACTCAGTCTTTTTTTTTTTTTAAACCTGTCCTGTCCAGCAGCTTTATCAAACAGAATCAGGGTCTGAAGGCTCCGTTGTGCCAAACATATTTGCTTTGCCAAGACGAGCTAAATAGACTCTATATAGGCTCCCATTCTTTCTTTCTTTCTTTCTTTCTTTCTTTCTTTCTTTCTTTCTTTCGTTCTTTCTTTCTTTCTTTCTTTCTTTCTTTCTTTGTATTAGTATCTCTATGGTTATATAATTCTGGAGCTAACAGTGGCAAGGGGCAGGTTAGTGAAAGAGAGATAAAGAGAAGAAGGAAGAGAAAGGAAAAAAATGGACAGAGAGAGAATGGGGGAAAAGGATAAAAGTAGAGACAGAACACAAGTAAAAACTCTGGTTTATCAGCTGCTGCATCTGTAACAAAACTCACTGAAAAAACAAACAGTACATGAAAGAGAGAAAAACAGAAGTGGATATACAAATGAAGATATAATCTTGCTGTATTGTGTGTGTGAGATAATGAGGGTTAGAAGCCACAACAATGCCCCCAAGAAGAAAGACCCAGGAGACCCGGGCTATCCACAGCCCCCACAGGACCACAGGGCCACTGAAGACCTGAGGCCACACATCCCGAGGACAGCCACAGAGTCCAGCCCAGCAGAAGGAAGAGGGAGGCCCTAGACAGGGCACCCAAGAGCTCCAGAGAAGCAGAGGCAACAGGCAGCCGACCCTGCCAGAGGCTGGCCACCCCAGCAGGAGCCAAGGATGGGGCCCCAAAGCCCTAGGCGCCCGAGAGCCACCTGGCACCCGGCAGAGCCCTGATGTGCAGCAAAGACTCCCAAGTCACCCCAGACCACAACCCCCAAAGGAGCAGGTCAGCAACCACGGCGGAACACCTGACCACACGCATCATAAGCACCAAGTCCTCACATCTTGGGGTTGCAGCAATTACCAATAGGGAGCGGTAGGGAGGAGCAACCCCCACATACTCCGCGATCATAACCCACAGGGGCAGAGTCTTAACAAGCCCCACACCCAGGTCCAGCCAAAATGCACCCGGACCCCCACAGAGGAGACCAGCCACCCGGCGCAGGGCCAGCACCTGCTAACGCAAGCACCCGGGCCCCACAGCCCAAGACCGCAAGGCAGCACCCACGCAGGCCCCTCATTACCACCACCAACCAGGGCAGACACAGACACCACAAAACCACAACTACAGCCCTCCAGCTCTAAGAAGCCACCAGATGCCCGCAGCCCCCAGGTCCACCCCCAGGCACATGCAAGGCATATGGGGAGACTAATCTACAGTTGATCACCCCCACTAAGTAATGGAAATGATCATAGTGGAACCAGAGAGAGTTAAAAACTGTTCTTTTTAAGAAGGCAGACATTCTCTCCAGACTAAAGTGGTCTAGAAGTAAATTTGTTATTGAGTAACATACAAATTGTGTTTTTTAATTGCATTTCATGAGGACAGTTTTCTTAGTGATGCATAAGGCAGTATCTAATTCACTAAAATACATAGTGTGGGTGAGGTTGGGATACAGCAACTAAACCATGTAGATAAATCTTCACATAACATCACATCACAGAACATCTGACTACGTGTATAAGACCATATAGTGTGCGTATAGTTCTCAGCCGAGTTGCTGTACAGTAGGTACATAATTATGTTTGAGTGTGGAAGCCCATTTGGAATTTCCTTTGTCTTGTATAGTGTGTTCTATACAGGAGAGTTTGTATTGTATAAGTTGTAAGTTGGGGCTTCTAGTCGTTTTGAAGGTGTTTAAATGTATTTACGTCCAGTTTTGATCTGGGTTGATGGAAAGATCCCGCTCCCATTTTGTGGTTGGGAGGGAATTTGAATACATATCTAGATTTTTGATAACAATTTGGGGGTATAGAAATTGAAAAATTCTGTTACCCATTTAGGTATTTCTAAGTTCAGTTGATTGAGATTAAATCTTTCCTGTATGATGTACTTCAGTTGCTGTTCTTCTAAAAATTTACTGTTGCTGACTCCTTACTTTGATATGAATTCATGGAATAAAGTTTCCATCTTGAAAAATATGTTCTAGATTTTGTATATCTTTCTTATCCCATCATGGAAAATTCAGCATTTCCTCTTTCTGACAAATATCTGGATTGTTCCAAATGGGTGTTAGTTTACATGGAGTAAGTGAAAACTTATTATTATTATTATTTTTTAAAAATCCCCACCAGGCTGTCACCGAGGTGTTTATGCTAAAGCTTTTAAAGCAGTTATGATTCTAAATACTAGAACTAATGAATGGGAGATTTTTACAATTTCACAAAGTGCTTGTTCTAGGTCCAAACATGGGCTATCTGACAAGCTTGATTTTATCCATTTTCAAACATACTGTACAGCAATCTATTAGCTAAGAAGTAGTGATAAAAATAAAAAGGTAGTTCTAGACCACCATTGTGTTTTGGTTTTTGTAGGGTTGTAAAACCTTATTCGTAATGGTTTGTTTTCCAATAAAATATTTTGAGCAATAGAGAGTTTATTAAGGCTCAGTGAGAACAAATAGTTGATTTTAATAATTTTAATGGTGGCAACTCTTCCCATGAGTTTTCCAATGTGTGAAATGATCCTCTACCATTTTTAGCAGAGTAGTGTGATTCAACTCCAGATTTACTCCAGTTGATGGAGTAGTCTGATACAGATGAGAACTTATCTGTAAGTGTGATCATCTTCAGAAGAGAGGTTTGTGAGTTCCCAAGGAAAAGTAATGCATCATCAGCATACAAGCTTATCTTATGGTCTGCATTTTCAGTTTGAATTCCTTAAATGTCTAAATTCTGTTAGACTGCTGCTGCTAATGGCTCAATGAGGATAACAAAAGGTGAGGGGGAAAGTAGGCAAGTAAGTAAGTAAGTAAAAATTTATTTGTGTAGCACATTTCAGCAGCAAGGCAATTCAAAGTGTGCCTGGTGCCCCTCTATAGACTGAAGTTTTGGAAGGTAAGATTGTTTAGAGAGCTGTACAGTGTTTTGATCCAATCTATGAAGGATGAACCATTCATTGGCATGCTAAAGTTTTCCAAACACAGCCTTTGTGCCAGAAATTGTGTCTTCTTATCAATCACTTCATTTAATTCTAGTTTTCATTTTCTCAGGTTGCTAATTATACGTTTTTTCAGTGATGCAGCATAGGCAACTTCTAATGATTTAATTTTTTCGTTCTAACACGTTTTTTCTTTATTTTTTTCTGTGAACAGTAAGATTTTAATTTGCCCCGCATTACTACCTTTCCTGCTTCCCAGAGAAGACATGGTGACATTTCTGGCAGGTCATTATTTTCTAAATACGTTGCCCACTCCTTTCTGAAATAATTAATGAAATCTTGTTGTTTAAGTAGTGATGTATTAAATCTCCAGTTCCTAATTAGTGGTGTGATTCTTTTCTGTGTCAGAGAGATAGACACTGGTGCATGATCACTGATAGTGAAAGGAGTCTTTTTTTTATTTTTTATCCATTTGACCTGTTCACCATCAAAAACAGGGGCCGCTTTTAAGATTATACATTTTTTTTCTGTGGCACTGGGGCAAATAATAAGTTGTTCATAAGCACATAAAAAGTGCAAGTTAAATATTCAACAAAGTGTGGCATGTTTATCAGATGTTTTTAATGAGGAGGGGATATTCATTTTATATCAATATATTTAAAATATTTACTTTGTCTTTTACAAAATCACATACATCTATGTGACAAAAATAGACAGCCAAGGGAGCCACAGAAAGAGAGGGAAGAAGAGGAAAAAAACAAATGTTGACTCACTGGCATGCACCAGTCCCCGCTGAAGCTTGCAGAAACTGAGTGACATGTGTTTACCTTTTTTGTTCTTTCCTCTATACTCAAATTGCCCCATGGATGGAAACAGTAAGAGCTCCCCAAAGCACAGGGGCTGAATATGTGCATTTTTATTTTCCATAACCGTCAGTTCTGACAGCCAGAACCACATCTAGTTTAGAGGGCTTTTGTTTAAGAGATGTCTTATAACATAGGTTGTGTCAATTCTTGCCCACCCTGTTGCATTTCATAGGCAAAAAGCAGATGAATAATACAAAACAGTAATATAGAAAACTTATTTGGCCACACTTGTTGCTTCATGGTTCTTGTCCTTCTTTTTTTCTGTTTTTGTGTGACCTTTTTGTGTGTGTGTGTGTCTTTTTTGAAATACTCTTTGAAAGACGTTTGAGCAAAGAATAACCTCTTTCATGTCAAATGTGTGGCGCTGTTAGTGAAACGTAAAACTTTACAAGTAATTTCAGCAACTGTAACCAGGGCCTCTCAGAGAAACTTTGCAGTGTCAACTTTTTTTCACCCAAATCACACACAACCTTTATGAACTTTTACAGGTAAACACTGACTGAGGGGCATCTGGTGTTATCAAACACTGTCGTAGGTGGGGTTAAATTGGAGTTTTGATTCAAAAATATGACTGAAGTCACAGTGAAGAGGTGGGAGAGATGAGAGAAGGAAGTGGGGGAAAAAAGAGGAGAGGAACACACTGATTCGTGAAACCCTACAGCATCCCTGAAGCTAAAATCCATAACAGTGTTGCCATATGCTTGGCTGTCATACCTCTGTAGTCAGTCAGTCATCCAACTGCAGACATACACACACACACGCAGACACACACACAGGGATAGGTAGCCACTACATATACTACATCTTCAACTACAGACAAACCGGCAAAGCTGAAATTATGTAAATGAAGCAGACACGCAAAAAGACATTCAACAGCACCTTTAAAATATATTTGAAAGCAACTCATTTCAGTAAAAGGTACTGATAAATGAATATTGACCTCTCACCCACTACATGTTCACAGTGTTCAATTATGTATTATATAATATCCAAGCCAGCAAATCCTCATAAACAGGAATGAGCACTTACCATTAGAAATAGAAGCAACGGTAAAGAAACGGAAGAGCTTCTTTTACCTGTGTGTTCAATTTTTATGTTCAGCCCACTTCATGAGTGTGTGAGCATGTGTGCTATTGCTGGTCATTTTCCTGTCACTCTCGGTGCCACGGTCCAGCAGTGGCCTTCCAAATGCCTCAGGCTTTGCCTCCAGCAGATCAAAGTTAAAAGTCCTCACCATGACAACCCCAGCAGTGGCCCACTCTCCTGTCTTATCACTGTGGTGATGACTCTGGATTTTGATTTATTTCTTTTTACACATTTCTTAGAGTTTTTGTGTTTGTATGACCTAGTGTGAAAGAAAAAAATAAATAGTTAGCTTACATGTACAGAGTGAATCAGATGAGAAGTAAAGTACTTAGCGCATACTAAATCAAAGACAAGTTTGAGAGAGAAAGACGAGAAATGGCACAGCATGTGAATGAGTGTTCATCTTCCAAATAGCAGAGAAATTTGGGAGATGGAGTGATTAAAGGATGGAGGAAAAGGGGATGAAAGGTAGGACGAGAGCTTGTCAGATCAAGGGGAAGCTATGATTGGATAATGAAGCATCAGAAGTAAATATGTGATTTTTATTTCATACAAGTGCATAGCCAACAAATCACACTTGGTTCCCAGTTAAAGACAGAAGAGACATAGCAGGGATTCACACTAAGATGGGACACCGCACAACATGTTATGACATGTTTCTTTCAGTTTACATGAATAACAAACACCTCAGACCACTTGTGCCCTCACACCAAGGGCTGCAAATGTTCATGACTGAAAAAAAGGTGGTTTTTCTACAACCCCGATTCCAAAACAATTTGTGATGCTGTGAAAAATATAAATAAAAACAGAAAGCAGTGGTTTGCAAATGTTTTATTCAGAATAGAACGTAGAAAACATCAACTGTTTACGCTGAGAAAATGTATTAGTTTTAGGGAAATAATGGCTCACTTTAAATTTGATGGCAGCAACACGTCTCTGAAAGGTTGGGACAGGACCGTGTTTACCTCTTCTTTTAACAGCAGTCTGAAAATGTGTGGGAACTGAGGAGAGCAGTGGCTGGGCATTCGGGAGAGGAATGTTGTCCCGTTCTTGTCTGATACAGGATTCTAGCTGCTCAACGGTCCTGGGTCTGCTTTGTCGTATTTTCTCATTTCATTATGCACCGAATGTTTTCATTTGGAGACGTCTGCACCGTGGGGAGGCCAGTTCAGTACCCGGACTCTTCCACTACAAAGCTATGCAGTTGTAATAGATGCAGTATGCAGTTTAGCATTGTCTTCATGAAATATTCAAAGGCTTTCCTTGAAAAAGACATCATCTGGATGGGAGCATATGTTGCTCTAAAACCTGTATATATCTTTCAGCACTGATGCTGCCTTTTCAGCAAGCTGCCAGTTCCATAGGCTCTAATGCAACGCCGACCCTCAGAGATGCAATTTTTTGAACTGAGTACTGACAACAAACTGGAAGATCCCGTTCCCCTTTCGTCTTAAAGATGCAGTATTCATGTTTTCCAAAAAGAATTTGTGGTCAGGTGAAGTTCAATTCACCTGGCCACAGAAAGGTTTACCACTTTGCCTCGGCCCATTTAAAATGAGCTTTGGCTCAGAGAAGGCGGCAGCATTTCTGGATCATGTTCACATAAGGCCGTTTCTTTGCATGACAGAACTTTGATCTGCATTTGAGGATGGATGTGAAACATTTGTGAAACTGTGATTTCTGGAAGTGTTCCTGAGCCCGTGCAGTGATTTCTTTGTTTTTGATGCCGTGCTGCCTAAGGGCCTGAAGATCATAGGCATCCAACATTAATTTTCAGCTTTGTCCATTGCACACAGAGGTTTCTCCAGATTCTCTGGATCTTTTGATTATATTATTTACTGTAGATAATGAGATAATCAAAGTCTTAACAATTTTACATCAAGGAACATTATTCTGAAATTGTCCCACAATTTGTAGATGCTTTTATTTTTCTTTGCAGATTGGTGTTTCTCTGCTCATTTTTACTTTTGAGAATCTCTGCGCCTCTAAAAATGTTGTTTTTATACTTCGTCATGTTGCTGACATGTTGCCCTTAATCTAATTAGTTGCAAAATGCTCCTCCAGCTATTTCTTTACCACTTACTTTCCCAGCTTTTTGTTGCCCCTCTCCCAGCTTTTTTTGAGATGTGTTAAATTCAAAATTAGCTCATATTTTTCATGAAAAAGTAAAATGTCTTGGTTTAAACATCTGATATGTTTTCTATGTATTATTTTGAATAAAATATGGATTTATGAACAGAATGCAAATCATTGCATTCTGTTTTTATTAACATTTTACACAGCATCCCAGGTTTTTGGAACTGGGATTGTATAATCCATACAGCCAAAAAATAAAAATAAAAAATTGCCACCAATGCTTCCATCCAAATATCAGTGTGTGCATGAAACTTAGAAAGCACTAAAAGGCACAGAATAAAGTCCTTAATGAATGTTTTTGCAAATGGGTGAAAGTGGCTTATAGCAGAAAGTGCTTTGAGTGCTAAGTTACAGTAGAAAAGTACTACATAAACACCAGTCCACTTACCAGTACCAACATATTTCAGGTTTTAGTCACGCTCAAAGTCATCTACAGTACAAGGCAGTGTGCGCGCGCACGCACACACACACACACACACACACACACACACACACACACACACACACACACACACACACACACACA
>JAVDPK010017374.1:0-13240 GCA_034780415.1 Cichlasoma orientale | reverse complement strand
CGGCAGCTTCTGGCAGTTTCCTACAGTTTTCTGTTCTGACCAAAGCCCCCTGCTGACAGCCCTAAATCTCAAGGCGCACGGCAGTTTCATATGCCAGTAACTGACGAAAAACCTGGTTTTCATGCAGTGTAACTGAGTGAATTGTAAAAGTAGACCCAGGCTGACATTGATGGCTTTTATTTGACAACAGACAGTTTTTCTGTCTAACCACCTTGTCCAGCAACTCTGAAGTCTTTGCCACAGGGTGTCCCAAGGTACTCGCTTAGGGCCCAACCTGGTTCTGTGTGTTCCACCTTTCTGAAGCTCATAACTCGGCTTTGATGAGCTGTTAGCACCCGCCCAAATATATACCAATCTCTTTCCAATGTACACAAACTGCTCTTGCCTTAAGAATTGTCTTTTTTCCCCTCTATGCAGTGACAATGGAGTTTACTTTTTTTAATGTCCTACTTTTTATCTCTTATTGCATTCACATAGCCACCCCCTTCTTCTTTCCTCCCTGCAGTCACAATGTTATCATGATTTATAGAAGAGTCCATTTTGTTTTCAGTTCCAAGACGCTCAAATCAAAGTACCATTGCAGTACTTTATCTTAGTTTATTGGAAGCCATTGCATACGCCCCTCATGGTCAGTTAAATGTATTTAAGTGTATATTTAGATAAAAAATAGTCTCTGAGTCACAGATTTCATTGTTTTCTGTGTCAGTGATGAATCTCTCTTTTTTGATAGTTACTCACAGGGAGAAGAAAAATGCAGGCTTGGCTGCACAGTTATTTCCTCTGGAAAAAAAGAGAGGCTATTCACAGTAAGAAAAAAGGACCCTAAACCCCCAACCCTATACACTCTGATTCCTTTATGTTGAAAGTATCCGACATGTATTCACCGGTGTGGTTTGAATATCCAAGTCAAAAAGTATTTTGGTCATCATTCTCCACCTGGGTATTTGCCCACAAGCCTTGAAGTGACTGCCTATTGACTACCCGTTTCTCCATCACTGATTGGGTAGACACACTTGCATACTTGAAGGGCATTATAAAAAATGTCATTCATGAGGTTTATATGAAACGCAAGGTGATGACAAGGCATGCATTGACTTGGCAAGTGTTTCACAATAATACACAAGCACTGTGCTGCCTCCACCCCCACCCCACCCCACCCCACTACTCTACTGCACACCTAACTCAGCAATCTCACTGAGCTTCCATGTTCTCTTACAAGAGGAAGAAGAAAGGGAAAAAAAACAAGTACAATACACAGAAAACATGAAAACCCACCTTTGTTTAAATCAGGTAACAATACCTTGCTGTCTGTCAGGCCGACACAAAAGCCTTTAAGAGACACCCTGCTGGTTCTCAGATTCTCAGAAAAAGCATCTGTATGGGTGGATGACGTTTTGTGATTTATGCCATGAGGACACAGTATAATAGAACAATGGCCAGAGTACTTCCACAGACAAAGAGGGCTGCAGGAGAACCCCTGAAAGACAAGACACTGTCATTTACTGCAGGTAATATAAATGGAGAGGGGCCAAAATTGATTTTCTGGGTACAATACCTTCGTGAGATGTTTGCTGGTCATCACTTGCAAATCCGCACAGCTTTGATTAAGGGCTACAAACACTTCACAGGCAGGGAAAGCAGAAGAATGAAATTATTAATTTCTGCATTTTTTATTTTCTGTGTCAGCGAGTGGAAATAATATGTGTGTTTTCCACGTTTATTGTGGAAAGCGTGGGTTTATGTGAATAAGCTTAACATGAAATGACGTGCACAAAACACAGAGGCGCCAGGGTGTTGTTTTCAAATTCAACCCACTTCTTTGGTCACCAGAACTTTTGAATTTAACCTCCATCTGACTTCGACACACGTCTTTTTAACAGCTCTCTACCGAGGCGAGCAGGGGCACTGTGTGTGCTTCCTTGCACCCCATGCATTAAAACCTTCCTTCTTATGTTCTGGGAGATTGAAAGTGTCCAGCGTATTATTCAAATGACACGCTGCCTCACCGGGTGCCTCTTTTCTCTCTCCTCTATCTCCTTCCCTTCGTGCCCCCCCACCCCCACACATTATTTTTGAAGACTACTGCAGGCTAGAGGATAAGAATCCTGGTTGCGGTGCTTGCCGGCACTTCCTTCTCAGCCCTGATTTGAATAAAGAGCTTTGAAATTAAGTGGACAGGCCCCGTCAGGAAAGCAGCGGTGTGCCTTTAAGAAAGCAACCGTGCCTAGGTAAATTATTTTGATTGACGGTACTAGGAATTTTTTTGCGAGCTGGCTGATTTAATTGTGAGTGCCAGGGGGCATCTTTGGGGGCCAGGTACCGGCGCTCCTTGCTGCCGCCCGTTTGATCTCCTCTAGCAGTCTCCCAGTGGTACCGGCAGCCCGGGCACTAAGGGCCAGAGGGCAGACGAACAAAGGCAACTCTGCGTCTGTGAGTCACACTTCTGTTCGCCTCCTCTGAACACACAGAGAGAGAAACACACACAAAGCTTTGGAATGGGCAGCCAAAAGTGTGAAAATGGATTTCCAAGCTCATTTGATGTTAAGTTTTTAGTGTCAAGAGTGGTATATTCATTTATCAAGAGAGAGAGGGGAAAGGTGGAGATGGAGAGGTGAAAAAGAAAGATGGGAGGGAAACCAAGAGAGTAAAGGCAAAGAGAGCCAGAGCATCTTCTGACAAACAGTGTTTTTTTTTTTTTTTTCCCTCTTCCGAATGGAGCAGAGGTGTGGACTGGGTTTGAAATGAGGAGGAGGATTAGGGAGAGGGGGCTTAATGAGAAAAGGATCCCTCATCAACGGACAGGCCCTGTCAAAAAAGGAAGAGGCCAATATCACTCCCAAAAGCCACACCAAGCCCCAGCCAGCAAACAGACACAAATGCACAAATATTTCCCGCCCCAACTCCCATTAGCCAAAGCCCAGTACCATCTTATATAATCTAGAGTACCATCTGTAGCTGTCAGTCTCATAGTGGTTTTCAAAGCAGAGTAAACCAGCTGGAGAACCAGTTCTTCTTATCACTCCCAGTGCTCAATATGAACTGAACAAAGAAGTTTGCTCACATCAAGCCTCAGGTCCACGTGTCTCTGGTCTCCTACTCACTCTTATTGTGTCTCAGTCCCTGCCGCTATTACTCATTGTCATATTTACAGTCTTGTTCCTTTAAAAAAATAATAGCTGATTTTAAACCTCTGGGGTCTGAGGTGTAACTGGCCCTTTTTGACTACTTTTGATCTTACCTTTATATTTCACCTTAAAAGCCTTTACTGTACCTTGTCTTGTTTGGTGTAATTGTTTTACAGCACAAACTCACATGTTAGTATACCATTATTTTTTCTTTCATTTTGACATACTGCATTAACACACTGGACCTAAAAAATCACAAAAAAAACCCAAAACAAACATAAAATCCGAGTAGAAAAAAGTTTGATTTTATAAACAATTTAGCAAACAAAGTTATACAGTGGGGGAAAATTAGTATTTGATACACTGCCAATTTTGCAAGGTACAAAGAATGGAGATCTGTAATTGTTACCGTAGGTACACTTCAACTGTGAGAGACAGAAAATCACATTGTATGACTTTAAAATAATTAATTTGCATTTTATTGCATGAAATATGTTTTTGATCACCAACCAGCAAGAATTCTGGCTCTCACAGACCTGTTAGTTTTGCTTTAAGAAGTCCTCCTATTCTGCACTAATTACCTATATTAGTTGCACCTATTTGAACTGGTTACCTATATAAAAGACACCTGTCCACACACTCAATCAATTGCACTCCAACCCCTCCACCAAGCCCAAGGACACCAGGGACAAAAGTGTAGACCTGAAAACAGCTGGGATGGGCTACAGGACAATAAACAAGCAGCTTGGTGAGAAGGCAACAACTGTTGGTGCAATTATTAGAAAATGGAAGAAACACAAGATGACTGTCAATCTTCTTCAGTCGGGGGCTCCATGCCAATGGCCATATGGATGATCCAGAGGAGGCATGGGAGAAGGTCATGTGGTCAGATGAGACCAAAATAGAGCTTTTTGGTATCAACTCCACTCACCGTGTTTGGAGAAAGAAGAAGGATGAGTACAACTCCAAGAACACCATCCTAACCGTGAAGCATGGGGGTGGAAACATCATACTTTGGGTTGCTTTTCTGCAAAGGGGACAGGATGAATACGCCGTATTGAAGGGAGGATGGATGGGGTCATGTATCACGAGATTTTGGCCAACAACCTCCTTCCCTCAGTAAGAGCATTGATGATGGGTCGTTGCTGGATTACACACATCCAGGGCAACTAAGGAGTGGCTCCATGAGAAACATTTCAAGGTCCTGGAGTGGCCTTTCCAGTCTCCAGACGTGAACCCAATAGGAAATCTTTGGACGGAGCTGAAACTCAATGTTGCCCAGCGACAGCCCCGAAACCTGAAAGATCTGTAGAAGATCTGTATGGAGGAGTGGGCCAAAATCCTGCTGCAGTGTGTGCAAACTTGGCGAAGACCTACAGGAAACGTCTGACCTCTGTAATTGCAGAGAAAGGCTTCTGTACCAAAGTTCTGTTTTTCTAGTGTATCAAATACTTATTTTCTCCACTGTATGCAATTAAATGCCTGGGGAGTTTTTTTTTTGTTTTGTTTTTTGTACAACTATTTACAGAACAATCAAGTGTCACAATAAGGTGCCACACAAATTATTCGTGCCACTCAAACAGCTCCTGTCCACCACAGACAGAGGGGAACATCACAGGTAAAACTTGCTATCAATATTACTGTCTTTCATTCGCCAGCCTTTTACCTGTTCCTCAGCATCCAAATGCCACATATTGCCATATAATTGTTTGATTGTTAATGCGGTGCATTTTTCACATTTATGCAGTTACTTTCAGCACAAAAGACGCATCACACATAAGGACAATATACAGGAAAAAGCCCGCTAGCTAAATAACGCTACAGTACCTTTAATCCAGCCAAACAGTAAGTACGTTCTCAGAAGGCAGTTTTTATAAAAGGATGTCTTCCATTTTTATAATAGAGTGGGTTTCCAAGCATTGTGCTGTGAGTTGAGTCTGGGTGTGCTTTGGGATTTGTTGTTAATCTCTTAACATCCACTAGTTCATTATCAAGCCATCTAGGGATAGGGTTAAGATTGGGTTTTGTTTTAGCAACATGCTAAACAAGCAAATGTTCAGAATCTAGAAGCAGAGCGGTTCACACTTTGATTGCCTTGCATTTGGAAATCAAACCGTTTTTAAATTTTCAGCACAATCTCAGTGAGCAAAGTGAATCATCAAATGATGTCACTCCATTCAAAGTGAATGAGAAGCAAGACCACTGAAGCCTGAAACACACGGGTGTGAGTTGTCTCAGAGTTACATTCAGATTCAGTGATGAGCTTGGAGTCGTCTTATTGCCGCGGATGGTGTGCTTGTGTGCTGAATTTGCAGTCCTTGATATATTGGCAATTTTTTAGACATGTACATCACTGGTATTTGAGTTTCCTTGCACTAGACACATTTATTTCAAATGAACCTGGAGATGTTTTTGAATCCATTGCCAGATTCATAGACAATTTCCTTTTTGACATTTTTGAGAGTTCTTTAGATTTGTGCATCATTACAACATGTTTCAGTTGCAAAGAGAACACCAAACCCTAGATATATTATATATCTTATATATGTATATGTCTTATCTATGTAGGATAGTCACTTGGTCTGTGTGATGAATCTTTTTTTCCTCCAAAAATCCAAATTATAAAAAACAACAAATTTTCAATTGTATTTGTATTTTACCCTTTTGTTTTGACAATCATTTGTTTGCAGGTCAAAAAGGTTTTAAAAAACAGAAAAAAAATCCAGCAACTTTTCATTTGCTCTACTTAAAGGATAAGCACATTACTAATGTACTTCTTTGCACAGATGTATTGTAAATCACCCCTAGAAACATTATTTTTGACGATGTGGCTCATCATGATGAGCAGAAGCTGATTTTTTTTTTTTTTTTTTATCTCCGCTAATCCGTTGAAAAGAGTTTTTTCGACCAGCAAGTTTATTTTGCATCCTTCAGGTTTGTTGTCTGTGAATATCGCATGTACTGCAGGCTTGATACTGCAGATGCACCAAAATGTGCAGCACAAAACCCTGAAGTCCCTGGCTTAAACACAACCTTAATACCAGGCATGTTTCACGTGGTCGCACCAAAATTGATGCCGCTTCTTTGATGGATTTGAGATCTCAAATATGCCAGTATTGTCTTTTAGCTTTAACTTTCAATTCCAAGCAGCACATGTGCCCCTGTTTTTCCTTGCTCGCTTAGCCATTTTCAAATAGGCGAAATCAGATAGATATCGCACGAACACAAGAAACTTGAAGATAAGTTCCGAGATCCATTGTCCAATGCATGGCAATACGTCATCAACGTAGGGGCGGGGTTTTTAATTTTTGTAGCAGACGGCTAGATTCAGATGGACAAAATTGCTTGTAAAAAATGTAAAATGATACAAAGATGGTTGAAATGAATGTAAATCATCTATATTGAAATAATACATAATCTAGGTAACTCAAAAGCCATTGAAAAGAAGTGGTGTGCTTATCCTTTAATTTTTCAAATGACTAGCTGTGGAGCAGTAAATCCAGTGTGCATTCATGACACGGGGGTTCTTGTTACCACTTTTTAGAAAACCACAGAAGGATTTGTTCCCGTGTTTAAGGCATGAGTGATCTCAGAGGCTATATGCAGGCACGTGCTTAAACAGCAGATATGTTTTAATCTACATGTTGACAAAGAGGAGTGAGATTTTCCAGCGCCACAGTAAGATGAAGCTGCACATGGTCGATAGAGAGAAAATGGTGTTTATGAAAATCTCACATTTCAGTAGAAGGGAATCATTTTATTTATAAAGAAAGGCCCTAAATTGTGGCTAAAAGAAAGCCCCTGGAGCTTTTTCCTCAATACAATGGACCTTTAATCCAACGAGACTGGCATATACACACAGACATGTGTGCATGCACAAACACACATAACCTCACCAACACTCACTTGTTCTTTAACTTTCTATGTTGCATCCTGTTATTTTGCAAATGACAAAAAAAATTTGAGAACACTTTCTATTTGAAAGTAATGACTTTTTGTGGCAAATACGATAATAAAACAAAAGTATCCTTTTATTAAATATTGATATAGCAAATATTGTAAACTTTTTTGCTGATCTAATATTTGATTTTATAGGTTCTAAAAAAGAAATTTGAGATATTCTTGTTAAATACTGCACCATTTATCAGAAATAACCCCTCCTACTCAGCTGCATCAGCATTATGTCTTTCGCCATCCTGAAATTGTCTTTATAAGAAGACCAGATTGGCCCCTCATTCATTCAAACAAAAATAAGGCTTACTTGTGGTTTCTGGAGTATTCTAAAGTAAAATGGGAGGCTGAGCCCTAAACTATCTCGCCCCTCTCCTGTGGAATCAGTTCCCACTTAGGGTTCAGGAGCCAGACACCCTCTCTATTTTTAAGATTAGTCTTAAAACCTTCCTTTTTAATAAAGCTTACAGTTAGGGCTAAATCAGCTGAGCCTGAACACTCCCTTAGTTATGTTGCTATAGGCTCAGACTGCTGGGGTACTTTCCATGTTGCAATGAGCATATTTTCTCCACTAACATCTTCTCAGGCTCCATTTGTTTATACACTCACAGCCACTTTATTAGGTGCACATGTTCAACTGCTCCTTAACAAATATCTAATTAGCCAATCACATGGAAACTCAATGCATTTAGGCATACAGACATGATCACCTGCTGAAGTTCAAACCAAGCATCCTAATGAGGAAGAAAAGTGATTTAAGTGACTAAATGTGATATGTTGTTGATATCAAACAGTCTGATCTGAGTACTGTTGATCTCTTGAGATTTTCCTGCACAACCATCTCTAGGATTTACAGAGAATGGTTAAAAAAAAGGAAAATATGTAGTGAGCAGCATCTTTCTGGGTAAAAATGCCTTATTGATGCCAGAAGTCAGAGGAGAAGCTGACACAGTAACTCAAATAACCACTCGCTACAACCAAGGTATGCAGAAGAGCATCTTTGAATATACAACACAGCAAACGTTAAAGCAGATGGGCTACAGCAGCACTCCTGTCAGCTAAGGACAGAAAACTGAGGCTACAATTCGCACTAGCTCGCCAAAATTGGACAACAAAAGATTGGAAAAATGTTGCCTTGTCTGATGAGTCGGGATTTTGGCTGACATTCTGTTGGAGGTCTCTTCCTGTTAAAAGGGATTTCTTCCTTTATTAAATAAAAAAAAAATTTAAAAAGCTGTGACTAAACTGTAAGCACGGCATGTAATTCACACTCCTTACAGGTGGTGGCGATAACGCACCATATTGCTGATTACCAACCGCCATTAAACTCAAGAAGAAAAAGAAGAGGAAGAAGGAGAACGGCACTCTACGACATTTTATGACATGCAGCACTGCCGTTTACACTGTTGGCGGGAGGCCAGACAGCAGTTTCTAATGAAAGCATGTCGCATTCAAAGGAGAGGAAACGTAAAGTGGAAAGCGAAAATAGAAAATTTAACGACAACTGGACCGATAATTTGACTGTCGTTTGACTGGGATTCAAATAAAAATGCTGAAAATGTAGTGGTGCTTTGTCTTAATTGTAGATTCAATAGGAGTAAGAGTCCCGAGAAATGTGTGGCCCACTGGCAAATAGCCTCATGACAATTTGGCCCATAAAAAAATGTAGTTGAATACCGCTGCTGTAGGCTTTTTAACCTTACAGTGTAAAACACCTTGGGGCAACTGTTAGTGCTATATAAAATGCAACTGAGCTGAACTGAAAAGTTGCTTTTCAAGCTTTATGTTTCTTCCATGAAGTCAAGCTGGTTGATGTACTGAACTTGAAGAGGAGCCATTACCCTCTTCCTTATCATATACAGTTGCATTGCTTGCATTAGACATGGCCGGTGTATGTTCAAGTGATTCTGTGAGCCAAAACATCAGGCTTCAAAATGTTCCAAATGTTCGGTTTTCAGCAGTTGGAAACTGAGCACTTGGGTCTGGTTGAAATCAACGAAAAACCTTTACTCACTCTAGCCAACAGTTTTTATGTGTATAAGTGGTAGTGTTCTATTACCTTCGGTATTTCCTTTTTTATATATATTAATTAGCATTTTAGCACATTTCCCAACCATATATCAATTAACAGGCACCTGTAGAGACACTGCTTTTTACAGTTTGACCATGAATGTCACACAAGAACCAGGAAGTAGCTGGCATTTTCTTTGCCTATGAATTTCTGTAGTGCAGCTCATTAGTATGACATTATCAATTATAAACTACTAATATACAAAAATTTCAGAAATTACTTCATAACCTGACACTGGTTCTAAATGTTCTGAGTAACATTAAGTTTCATTCACCTGACATTTGAGTCATAAATAAAGAATTTCCTACTTCTGTGCATTTTAAATTCAGCTCCGTGTATCGAGACACTAGCTTATGTAAAATGATACTGTTTTTAATGCCATAAAATGCACTATTTTCCCCAGGAGCTGAACCCCTGGACTGGAATTTTAAATTCTAACATTTTTTGGGAAATTTTTCAGGTTGGATAAAGATTAATACATTGTTTTTAACATTAATTCTTTGCAATGGTGCACTTGTTAAAGCCTTGTTCGTATTTGGAGTGTTTCCCTGCTCTCCTGTCAGAGTTTCTTTCCTTTGTAAAGTGACAATATTCTACTCCCATTTAGTTCAGTTTGCATAAAGAGGATTCTATTAATTAGGATAATGTGAAGTTAAACTTCTAAGTTGTGCATATATGAAAATCCAGTTTATACTAAAGGAAGGAGGGTGGGACATGCTGTATAAAGTCTTCAGGCAATACATTTTGATTCCCTGGATCATTAATTTTATTTATGGGTGGCTTGAAGAATTTACATTGTGTTCTTTTCCATGCAAAATAAAACCAAGGTATGTAAAAAATATTTATTTTATCTGGTATGTTTAAGTTATGCTGGTGCATCTTATTTTTGAATAGTAATACAAACAAAGCTCTGCTAATCTCTGTCCCAAATACACTAAAATCTTCTTTGGTCCAATGACATTGTGACATAAAACATTTATTTCTTGAGTGAGTCTAATGACTATTCTCAACCAATGAGGAATGATAACTGAAGAAAAAATAAGACTGGAAAGGAATGACAACAACAATTCATGTAGTCCCAATATTGTCTGAAATGTTAGATTTTTTTTTTAAACTTACCTATGCCAGAATGTGGATTTCACTGAGGTTTAATGAGCTACGTTTCTGCTGACTTAAAACAAGATTAGGACCATAAATGTTGGGATGGCGATATTACCAGCAGATGGAGGCGGGCCCATCACGAATTCAAGGGTGACATGTGTCCAAGGACGTCAGGGAAAAGGCAGAGGTCTCAGCAGGCTAGTAGGAAGAGAGCAGGAGGATTTATTCTGGGCACAAACATAAATACCTGGGATCAAATGGTTGAGAATACACAGAGTTGAGTAGGGAATCCACCTCTAGGTTCATCTTGCTGGGCCATCTGTACCACTGACTCAGTTTTTCCAGTCAATGCTGGAAGAAGGCAAGATATATTTACCACAAAGTGGTAGGCCACATAAAATGCCAGAGTGAATTTGCGAATGCTGAGGTGCATAATGTACAGAGGTTGCCAACTTTCTTCAGTGTTAGTCGCTACAGACCTCCAAACTTCATGTGGCCTTCAGATTAACAGTGTGTAGAGAGCTTCATGGAATGGGTTTCCATGGCCGAGCAGCTGCATCCAAGCCTCACATCACCAAGCACAATGCAAAACATTGGCTGCAGTGGTGTAAAGCATGCCTCCACCGGAGCAGTGGAGATGTGTTCTCTGGGGTGATAAATCACACTTCTCTGTCTGGCAATCCAATGGATGAGTCTGGTTTGGCGGTTGCCAGGAGAACAGTACGTGTCTGTCTGCATTGTGCCAAGTGTAAAGTTTGGTGGAGGGGGGATTATGGTTTGGGGTAGTTTTTCAGCAGTTGGGCTCGGCCCCTTAGTTCCAGTGAAAGGAACTCTTAATGTTTCAGCATACCAAGACATTTTGGACAATTTGATGCTCCCAACTTTGTGAGAACAGTTTGGGATGGCCCCTTCCTGTTCCAACATGACTGCACACCAGTGCACAAAGCAGGTCCATAAAGACATGGATGAGTAAGTTTGGTGTGGAAGAACTTGACTGGCCTGCACAGAGTCCTAATCTCAATGCAATCCGACATATATTAAACCCCATGAATTAGGGCTGGGCGAGTTTTTAAGAAATATTGATATATTTTCTTACACCCTTAAATCATGCAGGAAGCGTCAGCATTGAGAAGGAAACAGACACGAAGCTATTGAAGAGGAGCTGGGCAATAAAAATAAAAACAATGCTCAGTTATTTGGCGATCGTTCAGATTCAAAGTATCAGATGAGCAGCAGAATAATGTATTCTGTAGAGAATGCTGCAAACAAGTCGAGACAAAAGGTCAGAGCACTCATCTTTTCCATTATTCATACCGATGCTAATGCTAATGACTGCGTTACGAAGTCCTCAGCCGGCGGGACCGCCAGTGACGTGCGGTGAGGTTTGTGACGGGTGAGGCACTGACTCATCTGGAGTCTGTGGAATTTCACATATATGAACCCAAAATAGAGGCTTCTTTTTCAATTTTAATTATGCTAATTATTAATTATGCTTTAATTAACGTCATACTGTTCAACAATGATGGCAAGAAAAACTAAATATTTAATGTAAGGTCAAACTATTTTTTTTGGGGGGGGGGGGCAAAAATGTTTTTTAGATAAATTTAAAAAACATGTATTATCTTACCTTTATTTGAAGATGAGATCCATGCACCTGTCCTTCTCAGCACTGCCCCCTGTCGGTGCGGCACGGTACTTTCTGCCTCACCCTGTGTATTTTCACCGTGCATTTATGACCAATCACAAGGAATAAACATGCCACATACATTCATTCAATATATTAGACTGTGAAACTTCAGCATGTGTAGCACATGTGTAACCAAACATGTATATTAGTGATATAAAGAGAAACAGCAATAGGCATGCGCCAACCACCTACTTCATTTGTTGTATGTGACACAGCGCCACCAGAGGTGAGCCACGGCACTGCACTGCCTCCATGTGTTTGAACAGGCGATGCGTAAATTCTGTGATTTTGACCATTCAATTTTTGAAATAATTCATAAAAGTTTTATAAAACTGTTTTATAGAACAGTCAAGTGGTCAAATGTATTTTCTCTTATCATTGTTAGTATTTTACTTGTCATGATGACAGGGGAGGCACTGCCTCACCTGCCTCCCCTGACTGCACGTCACTGGCTACCGCACCTCAGCCAGGCGCAGCTAGCTAGAATCCTGCTGACTGAAGGATGGAATTTTGTTCATTCAGTCTGTTTACATGTTTTGTTATTTGCACAGAGTACTAGATACACAGGAGGAAGCACTGTGGTGAATTCTACTTCACTGGAGACTGGCTTTTTAAAGAATAAGTCAGCCTTTTGCTATATTTTCCATATCGCCCTACTATGAATTAAGAATGGGATGTCACTTAAGTTCATATGTGTGTCAAGGCAGACAAGCCAAGTTTTCCACAAAGCATCAGGAGCCCAGCTAAACTACCACAATAGATGCAATGAACTGTCATGAACTGAGTGGAAGCTTCAGCTTTAAGTAGTGGGTGAATAATCACAGGATTGCACACAGGTGAGGGTTTACCAAACTGCTTCCAGGTGCGCGTGCAGGGAAAGCACGGGAGCCAGGAGGAGGCTTTGCCCCTGAAACATGCAAGCAAAGTAAACCCACAGACATAAGAGAAAGAGTGGAGAGACATATTTTATACATTATGACTGATGTTAGCGTTAAAAAAAAAAGAGTATAAAAGAGAGTATTGTTTATTACTACTGTACATTCAGTCATACTAGGGGATCAGCATTCACAGTGGCCACTAATATTCCTAATTTCTCATTCATATTCATACATATTTAAAGCAATGACAGAAAGAAACTTGGATAAATCCATCCATCCATTTTCTTATAAAGCTGGGTTTGCAGTTGGGCTAATGCAGCTGACTCTGGGTCATAATATATTTTCAGTACATTTGCCTCTGTGTGTGTGTGTGTGTGTGTGTGTGTGTGTGTGTGTGTGTGTGTGTGTGTGTGTGTGTGTGTGTGTG
>JAVDPK010017372.1:0-13255 GCA_034780415.1 Cichlasoma orientale | reverse complement strand
AATAATAATAATAATAATAATAATAATAATAATAATAATAATAATATATACAATGTACATGATGGCCAGACTATTTACAGTATATTAAATATTACACAATGTGCATGTTTTGGTTAAACACAAGCACAATAGTATGTTTTTACATTTTACTGTGTTAGATAGCATACTGTTGGTCCGTGTTAGCAGACAGGCTAGTGTTAGCCAACAGTAATCAGAAGCTCCCTGATTACATTAAGTGATTCTGAGCACTCAGGTAAAACTAGCTTTCTTCTAGTCAACGTTAGCATACCTGCTAACCCAGACAATCTGCTAGCCTGTGTAGCAGCTGGCTGGCTAGCTTTAGTTTGATTCCTTGGTAAAGTTCAAGCTCAGCAGTGAGTTTCTGGGAGTAAAGATCGGGATTTATGAGCCTGCAGTTATGACCACCCAGAGCGCCTACGAGCTACGACACTGAAACGATGGCACGTGCTCCTGTGGAAGCTACACGTCTGCGTGAAATCAAGCTTATTTTAATAAAAACAACCACTCTACCCGCAATCCTTATCACTGTTACCACGGAAAATTTTAAACCCAAGAACATCCGTTAGCCTAGTGACCGTGAAAGTTCAGAAAGAGCCCGAGCGGCGACTGCAGTCAGGAACGATAATGAACTACAACGTGACGTGTTGCTGTAATCACATTACATTTTTGGCGACGCAGTAATGAACAACTTACTGTATTAAATTTAGTAATCACATTACAGTTACAATTATGTTGTTACTTGTGTTACGGAGGGTCGTCAGTTATCTGCCGGGCGGATAGAAACAAAAACCATTAAAGGAGTCATTTTCTTCTTCTTTTGGGTCCCCCAGCACTGAGAACTACCTTATACTTTACTACACACACAGCACAAACTGCAAAACATACACAGAACCAGCGTTATACCACACTACAGTAACAAAGAGAAGGTGAACTTTGCAGTACATTGTGGGATGAGTAGTTCCCTCACTGCTAAAGTAATGATGTGCACAGTCTTGGAGCTTTGATTCAGCTCGTGGGCTTCAGTCAAAGCTCAGAGCTCGCTCTGCGAGCGTTTCCTCAGTGAAATTAAAAATGAGACACTTTTTAAAAACTTTAACAATATTACTGCTCCGGCTCTGAATCCCCATGGAGACCATTACTGTGCTTCACCTTCAGCTGATGTTAGGCACCTTTGAGGCATCTCTTTATATTAAAGGCATTTAATGCATGAGCAGTACTACACAGTGGATAGTTTACACTTTACAGGAGTATATACAAATAATGAATATACATAGAGAGTTTATACTGTAATATTTGTAATGACTGGCATGGATATAATGAGTTTTTTAAACTAACTTTATTGTTTAAGGTTGAATTAAAGGTTTAAAGTGGAAATATTTGAGTTTTTCAGTGTTTTAAATGAATTGTAACCAGGTTTAAATGTTTTATTTCACTGCATGGTGGGAATAAAAGCTGGATTATTGGAGCTGATCACCATGATGGCTGCAGCAGAGCCGGGGAGACATGTTACCTGGACATGAGGCACTCCGACTTTAACGTCTTTGTGCCGTTTTCAGTTTCTTCTTCGCCTCATCCCGGAAAACAAAGTGATTGCTTCACCAACACCTCCCTGGAAACAGTAGCACTCTCTTCCACCCCCACCTCCCCAGCCTCGGGCTGACGGTTGGCATCCTCCCTCCTTTCCAAATCGCAAACTGCGCTCTCGCGATAACTGCGGCAGCTGCTTGTGTAGTGTGTGTGTGTGTTTGTGTGGATGGTTTCTTATCGCTCCCCGCCCCCCCCGCCCCCCCCCCGAAAGTCAGCGTAAATGATAAAGAAGCGACATCAAAGCGGCGTTAACAGCGAGAATCTGAGGAGGAGGAGCCAGTGAGAGCGACTTTCTGACTGAGATGAAACTCTGCGTGAAAACGTGAATATTTTGAGGACTAAAGTTGCTTAAAAGTGAGCATTTCTGCGCATTAAGGCAGAAATCCGCGGCGCAGATGAGTTGAAGTGCGGATCGAGAGACTTTGCGGATTCCCGAAGTTTGTTTCGGCTCTTTCGGGCCTTTCAGGTGGGATCATTTCCTCCTCCATCACGCCTGCTGGACGGCTGGAATAAGTAATCCAGTAACGCCTGTCTGTGCGTAAAGACTGAGATGCTTGGTGGCCACGTCCCCTTGGAGACTGGAGACAACACGTGATGAGCTTTACTTATCAGGTTTAGTGAGAGAGCGTGCGCGAGCGAGGCAGAGACAGAGGGAGGAAGAGGAGGAGGGAGCTGGGAGCTGAGAGAGTTTAAAGTATAAAACATCTCCAAAGCGACATTTTCCTCTCCGCAACTCGACTTTTTTCTTTCCTCCTCGGGAGGGAAGAGGGGAAGAGAAGCAGCAGCAGCACAGGAGGAGGAGGAGGTGGTGGAGGAGGGGAGGGTAGAGGAGGAGGAGGAGGGAGGAGGAGAAGCCGGAGTAAAGTTTGTCCAAGTTTGCACATCCCTTCGGAAACGCCATTTTGATTCCTCTCCTCTGCGGAGCAACTTTGCAGCCTCTCTCTCCCTTTCTTTTTTTTTTTCCCTTCATCACCTTCATCATCCCCGATCACCGCCGTTCATCTATCATCATCATCATCATCAGCCCCCACCACCACCATCATCATCATCATCCTCGCCACGATGTCTCGGCGCAAGCAGCCCAACCCCAACAAAGTGAAGCGTAAGTGTCCTTTTCGCCTCCATCGCTCGCTTTGGTGCTCTCTGACTGTCTGCGCAGGCTTCCCTCGATGTTTGCGCCTCTCGGGGGGAACTTTGCGCCTGTTTGGGCTGTCGGGGGTGAAGTTTGAGCGGAGATGTGGAGACGGTAAGGGTGGGTGATACTACTTTTCTCTCCTCTCCGGGCTGCTTCCTAGTTTGATGCGCATCCAAGCGGTGGAATTCAGTCGTGTGTGTGTGTGTGTGTCTCTCTCTCTTCCTCATTCAGCAACTTGTTGTTTTTCGACTTTTGGTGCAACTTTATCGCCCGTGTGCACTTTTAAGGCAGTTACTCGGCAGTTTTTGCCCCGCGGGGAGGGTGGCAGGAGGTGCGGGGAGGCGGGGGGGAGGTCAAAGTCTGCAGCTCGCAGCCGGAGTCGAGCATCCATATCTCGGGTGCACTTTGGTCGAAGCCTCGCGGCTAGTGGCCATGTGTAAAACTACCAGAGCGCTCCAAGCCAACAGCAAGCGGCAGCGCTGCTTCCGGCGCGGCCTTTCAGTGTAAAACCACCTGTTGCTGCACACGGAGAAATGTAAGCGTTGTTTCAGGTTAGTGTGGAGGTGGTTCTCACCAGTGTGGTTGAGTTTGCTGATGCTTTTCAATGATAGTTTTCTCACCGTGCCATGTAGTTAGTTATTTTATGGGCCTGTGACGGTTGTATTGTAAAGGAAACGTATGTACAGGCGCAAGCAGACGCCATAAAAACACCAGGTTTAATAGTAAAGTCCGTTTTATTGTGAAAGGTGGATCATTTGTATATTCGTGTGTGTGAAAGAAGCCACAAAAAGACATTTATTTATTTTAATGCAGACACGTGTCCTCACAAGTGTGGATGCGGGCTTAATAAGAGTGAAGCCGCGCTTTTATTCTGACAGGGAGCATCGCCTCGTTTCCGCGCCTGTTCGCCCTAGCGGCTGCTAACTGGACGCCGCCGCCGCGGTGACCTTGCCCAGACATATTTAGCCAGAAAGCGACCCCTGTTCATTTACAAAGCGGCCCAACTCGGCGGCGAGGCGGCCGAAAGCGGCGAGCCGCTCGGCCTGCGCCAGTTTCTGCGGCTGTTTGGCGACTTTTCGCCGCGTTTCCGAGACTTTTCCACCGTCTCTGGTTACGCGCAGCAGCAGCAGCAGCATCGACGTGACGCCTGTTGCATCCACCTTCGCCTCCTCCTTCTCCCCCCTCCTCCTTAGTCTCTCTTTCTGTCTTTCGACATCATCCTCAGCTCTAACTTCCATTTTAAACGTTACCCACCGAGCTGCCCCCTCCTCACGCCCCCCCAGCCCCTAAACGTCGACTCTGAGAACTTTTTCGTTAGCTAGCCATTAGCCTCGTCGTGTTTTTTCCTCCTTTTTCCGTGTTGGTGCACGGCGGAGGATGCTGGCCGGGCTGTTTAATAACTCCCATAATGCGGTTTACTGTGTCAAAGAGGCGCCGTTATCGCTGATCCGGGTCAATGATTGACGGGCGCAGAGTTGGAGGAGATGGAGCGATGGTTGGTGCTCCGTCTCAGGCGGAGCATTTAGATAATGGTTGCTAGGGATTTTTTTCTCTCTCTCTCTATGTCGGCGCTGCGCCTCCACCTCTGCACCTCCCTGCTGAGGAACTTTGACCTCCCTGAGAGGAGGCGGCGGCCCCTCCAGCAGGAGCAAACCTGGCTCCATCCAGCCGGTTAAACTTTAAGTTGCTGCGCTTATTTGTGTGTTTTGGCCTTTAATCCGGCAGCTGCTCGTGGAGTCCTTCAGTGTGTTTGTGTTGTGTTTGCTGCTTTCACACACCAGAAAGTTCCTGAAGAATAAATCCATTTAAATCTGCTTCTATCGGACTCTATCTGACTCTACTGGACTCTGTCTGCAGGGACTCTGTGGTGACTTTATGGCTCCATGCAGAGCCTTTACTGTAACCTTTACTCCCTTTAAAACGTGTACCTGAATCTTCTGAGTGCCTTTTGTGTGTCTATTGTGGCATGAACACAACCCCAGAGTGTGTGTTTGTGTTCACAGTGGATAAACGGGGGAAAAGTCACTTTAATGTGGATTTGTGTTCACTTGTTTTTGGTACTTTGTAGACTCACTGAGGACCTTTAAATGACCTCATTTTAAACAGTACTGACCTGATCAGAGTCACATTAATCATTGGAGGGGGGGGGGGGTGTCACACACTTTAACCTGTTTAGGGCCTTTTGTGTGTCTGTTTCAGCTTTCAGTGCGATCCCATCATCGTCCACAGGTGGCTTTAAAGTGTTTGTTTAGCCGTTGTACACTTTGGGACTTTGAATCAGTCCTCCTCATACTGAGTAACAGTGGGTCTGTGGGGACTTTGTGATGTCACAGGGGACTTTGTGATGTCACAGGGGACTTTCACTCCCGTCGCAGGATAAAAAGCAGTTTTACGGCAGCTTGTTACTGTTGGCGAGCTTTGTACAGGTGTTACTGCTTCTTCTGACACATTTTGTCACCTGTCTCCAAACATTTGGGTGCTTAATCCCGTAAGTGCTGTTTGTGTGTCACTGACACACTCTAAAGTGGATTTATGGGCGTCTTTAGTGAGTTTGGCTCCTTTCAGGACCATTTAGGAATGTTGAGTTTCCAGATTTGTCAAACGGGGACCACGGATGAGTTTAGTGGAGATAATTGTGACTTCTGTATTGACGACCTTTGGAGCTCCGCTAACGCTCTGAAAGTAAATTATGGTGATTTAGTAACACTTTACCTGAAACTACTTGGGTTTTATTTGCTAATGCTGTGCAGAACGTCCTGATTTTCTTGGTTCTACCTGTAGAACTGCAGCGGTTCACTGCGCACACACACTCACACGTGCACACACACACACCAATGATCCTAATGCTTCAGACCATCGTTGATTTGCAGCACAGTGCAGTTAATGTGACTTTAAAGGAACATTTTTACCTGTAACTTTATTTAAAGTGTATTTGATTTAAACATGGATCACCCACGTGCTGCAGCATAAAGCATGTTTGTGTGTCTGTTGTACTTTGTGTTTTACGGCAGCCCCCCCGTGGCTGCTTCAGTGCATGTGACCCTTGCAGTGTCAGACTCATGCTTAAAGCTGCTTTATGGACACGGTGCATCCTCAGTGCTGCGCTTCGTGCTTTATTCTCTCGGTTAGATCATGTGGAATGGGTGGAAGCTTTCCTAGGATGAAGAGCCAAACATTCCCACTGCGTTTGGTCCTCCTCTCCTCCTCTCCTGTGAGGAGGAGGAAGGATCCGGATGAGCAGTTAGCATTCCATTACGAAATTCAACACTGAGGCCGAGCTGGGCCCTCGGCGACAGGCGCTGATCTCTCTCTGTTTCTCTCACGGACGGCTCTTCTTGCTGAGGGGAAATTTTAGCTCCCGGTTTGCCGGAGCAGCAGCAGCAGAGGCGGCGGTGTTTTTCAGATGGAGATGTGACGCTGGGAGGGTCAATCAAAACATCAAAGCGGGGGCTTCAGTGCTAAAAACTCTGCTCAGGCTCTGATTGTGAGCTGCCTCATAGACTCTGCTGATCTTCTGTGATCAGCTCAGAAACAGCCGCCGTGAAAACTTTTACATTATTTTTCCTTTCATGCTTAAAAATGTCACAGAAACAGGCTGTGGGGGGCGGGGGTATCTTCAGGCTGTTGGGGTTATTGTGTGTTCTGGTTCACAGAAGAAGAAGAACTACGTTTGCGTCAGATCCTCACGTCTTTTATTACATCGCCGTGTCTCCGTCGCCCCGTTACACTGAAGCTGGAGGCGGGCAGAAAAACAGTGGCCATGTTTAATGATGGTGATGCTGGCCCAGTGTCCCGGGTCACCACCTTTGGCTTTATATTTACGTGGCAGGTGTTACAGCGCGCCTCTGCTGCTCATTTGCATGATTCAAACACATTCTTTTCTCACGCTGGGCCTCGGTGCAGCCCCTCAGTTCATCCTCTGCCTCAATCTGATTGGCTGCCCTTCATAAACAGCAGATGGGCGGGGCTTTTTGGTCTGAGATGATTATATTAAGGCTATCCTCTCTCTGTGATATCACAGAGGTCCAAGAGTAGAAAAAACTGTTGTTGGTGCAGGAAGGTGGCGTTTATCGCAGCAGCTGCACTCACAGCAACACTTCTTTGTTTCCTCGCCACAAACATGGGACATAAATCACAAAATAAACAATAACACACAAACATTGTTGTTTAAGATCAAAGCTCACAGATTCATACAGTACAATAAACACTCTGTTAGTGCTCTGCACTCCTCAGCCTCCTTTTCTTCTTCTGTGGTGGATGGTTTAAAATGCTGACAACCGATGATGTAGTCGATGATGTATCCCGCTTACACACACACACACACACACACACACGCACAAAGAGTGTCTTGTGTTGGTGTGTGACGGTATCCTCCGTTGTGATTGCTTTTTGCTTTACACACACACACACACACACACACACACACACACTCCCAGCCTGCAGTCATGTAAAGACATGATGCAGCATGAAGGTGGAGGAGTGAAACCAACTGACTGTGACTCCTCTTTATCTGCTCCTCATCACTGCTCTCAGCTCCTCGGCCTGTGATTGGTTCACAATGATTTCATTATTTCTAAATTATCGACCAATATTTAGGTTTGAATGGTTTCCTAAACGGCCTGTTTATTAAATTATTTAAAAAATCTACAATCTTTTAAATGTTTTAAATAATTAGCAAACATGACCTTTCTCAGCGAATACAGTAATACTAATGCAATATAGGAATCAGTGTGCTCTGTTTCTTAATTTATGGATTTTTAAAATGTTAAAGTAATAAAATGTATTTTTACAGTGTAAAAAATGCATTAATTTATGTTTATATTTAAAAATAATTAATTATTAATTATATGAATTAGTTATTAATGATAAATAACTAGCTAAAGCTAAAATGCTACCTCAAAAATAGTTATAACTATTCATACGTGTTAAACTTTTGTACCGTAATTTAATTTTTGTACTGATTTATTTCTATTAAATTTTAAACTTTTAATTTGAAACAAAAAACTGAAAATCCATGTAAACAAACGTGTGTGTGTGTGTGTGTGTGTGTGTGTGTGTGTGAGGAGTTAATGGGGAGTTTCAGAGGGACTTTTGTATTCACAGGAACAAAAGTGAAGCAGCTAATTAATAGCCGCCGTCCTCCCTCTGAGACGCCATTATCACCACTTTACTTACACACACACACACACACACGCGCGCGCACACACACACACACACACACACACAGTCTATTGATTTCCTCTGTTTCTGTCTCATGATAATTGTGAGTAGTTAACAGTCAAAATGTTGATGCTGCAGCCGAGCGTCTCAGCCAATCAGAGCGCGGGTACAGGACGACTCTGGCAGGTAGGAGGAGGAGGAGGAGGGTACTGCACCTCCTTTCTTCTTTCTCCTCTGTGTGCCCACCTCTATTTATGGACTCGCCTTTTTTAGATAAGATTATGTTTCCTGACCCGCAGCAGGAGGAGGAGGTGAAGCAGAGAGTTTGGGGTCAAAGTTCACTCTGAAACTGGACCTGCTATCTGCTCCATTTCTGCACCTTTACAGTGGATTGATTAGCTTCCCAGTGAATCTTCAGCTAATCTGATCATCGCTGATCAATCAGCCGTAAAGCAGCGCTCGTCAGCTCCCTCTGATTCCTCAGTGACGAGCTCAGACGATCAGCTGATGGAGCGATGAGTCGATCAGCTGACAAACAGGTTCAGTTTGGTCATTAAAGGAAATCTGTGACCTCAGAGGACCTTCAGTGTGCTGCTGGATGTGACTCAGAAAGCCTCAAACACTTAAGAAGCTGGAGATCTTTGGCTCTGAATGTTCCTTTAATCATTTCAGGGGCTTTTAAAGTCACAGTGGTGACAGCGATGCAAAGATCAGCTGCTGCTGCTCTGCGAAGCATGAGGAGGGCAGGGTGTTGTGTTGGTTGCTGTTAGAATAACCGTGCTGATGTGGAGCGCTGGAGTCTCTGATCCAGCACAGAGATGCTGCAGTCTGCAGCTGATGGCTCCAACTAACAACAGGAAGTCCGGTCAGTCGCAAGGAAAGCTCCCAGCTTCCTGTGGGCTCTCTCTGAGTCTTCATCAGGGTGGAGGTGTTGGCTCTCGTCTGGGTGGGGGAGGTTCCTGATGGTTTGGATGCAGATACAGAGGTGTGGAGGGGGGTGAAGGGTGGGGGAGGCAAACTGTCACACCTCCGGGTGGACCAAATGGCTCGCCCCTCCTCCTCCCACCCGAACCCATCTAGATTTCTTTACTTTGACAGTCTTCAGCCTGAGAGAGAGACTTCCTGTCCTCGTTCATAGAAAGCCTCCCTGATGCTGCAGCTCCTCTTCCTCAGTGAGTGGTTAAAGTGTTTCCACAGGAGGGTTCAGGGGGGCAGGGGAGGAAGAGGGCGCGGCTGCTGTAATGTGTTAATGTGCTCTTTTGTTTTCTCTGCGAATGAAAAAGGAACAAAAACCTGCTGAGCTCAGAGGGAACCCTTCAGGAACTCTGAGAAAGACTTCCCTCAGCAGCTGCAGCCGGCCCGAGGGCCTGAGATACCCGTCTGTGTGCTGGTTTACGCTCTGGCAGCTGTGCATATGTTTGGAGTTGTAGGCGTCTCATTTGAGTCCTTTTGCGTCACCTTTTCTTAGTTTGGCGTCTCTCGGTTGTCATTAAGCGCCTCACTTTAGCAAAGCTATCAGGATGTTTGTGTTACATCATAATAAAGATGTGTGAGGTCATCACACCTGGTAAAGTCCTTGTGTAGTAATTTAGAGGTCACTCAGATTACTAAATGCTTTAAATTTGGGCTCTCGCTGCACCAATGCTGACAGGTTAAAGCCACCGACGTCACCCCGCCCCACAGCCCTGCGCCGTGGTTATTAGTTTGAGGTTCGATTCCTGGGAATCGCACGCAGGAGCGGTTTAATGACAGCTTTCCGTCCCGGCCGGGCGACGACCTTCGTTTGGAAGTGGTTTACAGGAAAAGGTGTTGCAAAGATTCCTGGCTGTGAGTCAGTGTTTTTGGATGTTGCAGCGCCTGAAGGTGTGGACCTGAGTCATCAGCCAGCTTCATCAGTTCCACAGCAGACTCTAACCGCTGCACGCCTTTAATGGATGCTTCACCTCTGTGTGTGCTACACCTGTCACCTGGCTGCTGCTTTGTATTTAAATGTGAACATGGATGTTCTCAGGAAGCCTTTCTCCACACTGATACAAATAAAGTCAGTTGTGCCTCGGACCTCCCGTGCTCAGAGTTTCCTGTTGTGTACAAAGGAAAAGAATCTGAGTCCAAACTCATTTTAAGGTCTTCATCGCTGAATCGGCTTCATTTGGAGTCATCGATCAGCTGCTGATGATCAGCTGATTAATTATTCTGTGAGGCCTGAACACTGAGAGGCGAGCAGAGGATGGCTGTCATTCGAGATGTGGGATGAATAGCACTAAAGTAGGGCACACACACACACACACACACACACACACACGCAGAGTTTAGTGTGTCGTTTGATGGCCTCCTCCCATCGGAGTGTGTGTCAGTGGGATTGGTATCTCTCACACACACACGCACATTGCTGGGTTTAAATTTAGGTAAGCTGCAGCTACCTTACACGCACACACGCGCGCGCATACACACACACACACACACACACACACACACACACTTGTGCACCTGTCTTTGTGGGGACTGGGTTAGCACCGTTCTAACCGGGGACGCCTAATTGTTTTATACGTGAGTGTGATTCTAGGCTGAACCCTGAAACCAGGTCTAGACCCTGAAACGACACTCTGAAGGTGTGTGTCCGCTCACACACACACACACAGACCACCGTCTTTATTTAGCAGTAGACGCACTAAAGTTAGCCTGAGTCAATATTCCTGCTGTGTGCGTGTAGCTGCTCTCAGCTGGTTCACATGAAGAAGGGCGCTCGTTGCTCCATCTGTGGTATTAAAGTCATTTACAGTCACATCATTGGGAATTATAATTGATCATCATCTGTGCTGCTCACAGTTCACTTCATGCTGAGACTAAACATCAGCTGTAATCATTCTGTAACTGTAAACGAGCTTCCAGGTGAATAGTTTCAGGGATGAGAGGAAGCCTGTGCTGGACTTCAGCCTGTCAGAGGAGTAAAGTTTGATGGGTAGGAACTCGTGTGTGTTTCTTCCTCCCTGATGCCGGGGTAACTGTTTGCAGGTGATGACCCCTCAGGCTTGTTTTTGGTCACCTGTGCAGGTTTTTACCCGTTAGCCTGATTAAATTGTGCTGTGCTGTGTGAGTACAAAGGTAGATGTTAGAACGGGGAGGCTGAGCTGAAGGCCTTTTCCCTCCTCGGCTGTCGTCTGAGCCGCTGAAAGTTTCCTGGAAGCTCAGCAGATGAACAACATCTCTGACGGTTACATAACGCTGCCTCTCTGATAATAAAGGCTTCACATGGACCAACTCACACACAGAAAGAGGGGAGCTATTGTTTCTGCACTTCCTCCATCTCCTCCTCTGCTCTCCTGATCAGAGGCTGCTTCACTTCCTGTTAACCCTTCTCCTCCTGCTCCTCCTCTGAGGGATGTTTACTGCGGGTTAGCGTCTGAAAACGTGTATCTTGATAAACTATTGAAGGCAGTTTAACATGTGCAGTATTAAAGGACTCCTCCTCTGATACTGAACTCCATCTTTGTGTGATGTGGAGCTCATCCTTCAACCTTTTGTTACAGTTAAAGCAGCAGTACTATGGTTAGCTTCATAAATGCACATATCTGATCCTCGCTTTGCATTTATTTTCTGGTCTGAAGGATGTTGAATTAGCAGTTAGCAGCTGTGGTTTGCACTTCCAGGCAGGTTGGTGCTTCTCTTTGTTCCTGAGCAGCTTCGTGGATGCTCGTGGATGGAGGTGTGAGGACCTCAGCGAGCGTTACCCTGTAAATGTGTGTCCTTCAAACGCGGCGAGCGGCCCGTCGCTCTTTGAGACATGAAATCATAAAAGTCCAGATAAGCTTCTGCGAGCATCCTCCTCCTCCACCTCCTGCCTTTCATCTGCTCAGCTCCTCCCACCCCACCCCACCCTCCTCCCCCCACACCCCCCCTCCTCCTGCCATCCGCTGTCACATTCTTTCACAGTCCAGGCGCTCGGACTTTGGACTCGCAGTAAATACGGCTTTATTTGCCGTGAACAGGGTGAAGGTGGCTCTGAGTGTGTGTGTGTGTGTGTGTGTGTGTGTGTGTATCAGTCATCACACACACACACACTCCCATGGAGTGGTAGTTAGCTCTACAAGCTGCTTATCAGCAAGACGCTCTCACCACACCCACACACCCACACGCAAACACACTCGCTCAGAGCTGCTGGCATCCCATACAACAGGTCTGTCCTCCACCCCTCCTCCATCCATGCAGCAGCCATCCGTCCATCCATCAGCTCCAGCACACCTTCACTGTGAAGCAGCTTTGCCCTGCAGTCTCACCAAAATAAAAGCATGTTTCCACCAAGATGAACTGAATGAAACACAGTGAAGAAGCAGGAAGGACTTGCTGCTCTTCAAAGTAAAGTTCAGAGGACGTGATGGGACCCAAACATTTAGGAGCATTTTTGAGTCCTGTGTGGGAGGCAGGAGCTGCCTGCAGTGTTTAAATGGAGTCTGAGGCTGCAGAGAGCTCACATGTCATTTTCTATAAAGGAAGTCATGTGATCTGCTGGAGAGCACGCGTGTCTGTGAGTTTGAGGAAACTGTGACATTTCTTTGGGTATGAGAGAGTTTCATTATCAGAGAGGATCATCAGACCTGTACACACGGCTTCATGAATGAAGGCTGGTGTTACAGCAAGGAGCCGGTCCTTCACTGAGCAATGTCCCTGACAGGAAAGCCTGATGGTGCCCTTCAGGGTCAGATCAGTATCAGGAGTTTCTCTGTGTGAATTTAGTCAGTGTTAAACTGTAGAGAGGTCAGAGGTTAAAGCAGTGAGGGAGAGACTGCTGCAACATTGTCTAATGTGGCTTTAGGACTTGTCTGCTCTCCAGGAGCACACATTTACAGACCTGTGGTATTTGGACCTTCTGTTGCTCTAACTCATGTGAGGCTTTGAAGCCCGGGTATGTAAAAACGAGCGAGTATCGGAGGAAGAGCGCGTCGCTCTGCTGTAAAAGCAGAGGAAGGGCTGAAGCTCGGTGTGAAGCAGCCATGATGATCTCTGGCAGGCTCATGGAGGAAGGGGTTAACTGATGCAAGCTGCAGCTACAGTCTCCCTCTCTCTCTGTGCTCTGTCTGCTGCTCTCTCGCCCTCCTCCCCCCGCTCACCTTTTCTGCTGACTAAACAGTTTTGTCAGCTGGCTGCTGCTGAGGATTGAGAGGGAGGAGGAGGAGGAGGAGGAGGAGGAGGAGGAGGAGCGCGAGCATGCAAATAGCCATGGCGGTTAAATCAACAAAGGTAGATTGAGTTTTAACCGCAATCACTACCCACTACACTTCAGGAAAGTGTGTGTGTGTGTGTGTGTGTGTGTGTGTGTGTGTGTGTGTGTGTGTGTGTGTGTGTGTGTGTGTGTGT
>JAVDPK010017371.1:0-13256 GCA_034780415.1 Cichlasoma orientale | reverse complement strand
ACACACACACACACACACACACACACACACACACACACACACACACACACACACACACACACACACACAAACATGGCAGCAACAGGCTCTACAGAGTCTGAAATCCCTCAGAGCGTTGTAGCCAAATCTCTGCATGGTGCATTGATTTAAAAACGCCCATTTATTCAAATTCACTGAGGAATATTGCACTTCAGTTAAAAAACATTCTCATTGTACTTTACTACTGTGACAAATACAGCTGACCTTTGCATAATGTATTTCGTTCAAAGCGGCTTTTCTGGGCACAGCAGAGAGCAAAACAAATGACCCTGAGGCAGTATGAACGCCACTGCTATTTGCTGTTGTGCACGCACATATGACAGCAAATGTAGATGTTAAACTGTATGTTTAAGTGTCCAGCGTGTGATAATAAAAGATTAACTAAAAGTCACACAAATGCAATACAGTGGTGTCTGTAGGGTGTACAGCATGGGCCAGTGGCAAAAGTAAGCATTGTAAGTATTTGGAGACGACCATTTAAAGGGATGCATGCAGAAAATGCTCAGCAGTTGTTTTGTCTGTCAGATCACAACTAACTGATCATGGGAATGGGAGCTAAAGACCTCATGCCATTTGCCATACAGTAACCACTTGACCATCAGTGACAGACTCCAGTTTCACAAGTGGCTATTGCACTGCGGCGCCATGCTGATGTAATACATAATGCAAGGCTCTCCCTGAAAAATATGCCATACATATGAAGGGCAGCATATCCATCAGAGATGCTCTCTTTTCAACTGTGCACTCATAACAAGCAGGGTGGTCCCTCTGCTCTTTAGATCAGATGACGTGGTTCCATAAAGAATTTTACATTTTTGATTGGTCAGACCACAGAGCAATTTTTTTTACGCTCCACCTCACTCCATGTTTAATGAGCTCAGATCCTGTTTCTTATTGTATCCTTACACTTTGACCTCGCATCTTTCTTCTGCAGCACATTTCACAACGGCTTGTTTGACTCTAAGAGTTCACTTATCCCGAGCACAAGAAGTTGTTTAGAAGAGAAACCTTCATGGAAGATGTCTTGGCTGAACTTGTTCAGCTTTATTTTTGTGTGGCTGTGCATGTGTATCAAGGTCCACATAATGGGCTTGTATCTATTAGAAAGTAGGCTGGAATGAGGCCGGAACAACATGGCCTTCTGCCTTCTATAAGGGTTCATTGAGTGTGTGTGCCAAGGACTTGATAACAGGCTTATATAAGCAGGTGAATTGGAAGGAGAAAAAAGTAACAAACTTCCCTGTAGCTCTTTTAATATCTCCACGACATCTAGCCTCTATATAGTCCTGATAAATGTGTGTGCGAGCATGTGAGTGTGTGTGTCAGGTTGCACGCATTTATCTCTGTGTGTGTGCTCACGTATGGTGTGCGCATGTGTCCTTGCGCATTTGTGTGACACATGTTTGTGTGGCTTCCCGTGTTCATGTGGCAATGAGGTGTTGGAAATGGGGTGGTTGTCTGACAAACAGACAGTTTCATCAATAATGTAGAATTGGTTTTCCCAGCGCCTCGACGGCAGTCGCAGCATCACGCTGGGTTACGGAGCTTCAGAGAGCACTTAAGAGAGGAGAGGATCGCTGTGCCTCACTGAGGGACCGGGGGCACTGTCACCTCAGCTATTAGCCCTGCAACGCTTCTGTGGGAGAGGGATTAAAGGTGAGAGAGAAAGAGGAGCACAGGAAAGGGGGGGGGGGGCTGCGGGCAGGAAGATCTAAACAACGGTGCTTTATGGCTCTTTGGGGGAAGATCAGGGTGAGAGGAAAAGAGGGCAAAGATAGACTCATGCAGTGAGGTGGGAAGGTGGAAAAGCAGATGACAAAAGAGAAAAAAGAGGTTGTCAGAGAGACAGGGAGATGAGGAGAAAAAAATGTGATGCAGTAAAAATCAAAGGACACAAGAAACAGAGGAGGTCCTCTCTCTGTGACACCTTATCTCTGTGCTGAGGATGGGATTTTGGACTGAGCGGCCCACATTCATTTAGACGACACCTGTTTTTCACACAGAGGAAGCATCCGTCTCCGTTTCCCCTCCTCATCTCCCCCCTTTGTTCTATTGCTTCTCCGGGTATTGCTGCCCTCAACAACAAATGCAGCAAATCAGTACACGGCGGTGATTCACTGAGACTAAACATCTGTGACTTGCCGCATAAAGAGAGAGAGAGAGAGGGACACACACACACGCACACAAGTACAAACAGTACACACCTGATCTTTCCCTCCTGTGGCAGTTCATGTGGCGGGTCGTCAGATAGTAGCCTCGAGTCTTCCTCCAGCAAGTAGACACATGCACACTCCTGGAATCAAACACACCCACATATACATGCACATTCATTTGTAAAATTAATCGGATTCTAATTAATTTAATGAGCAATGAGCCTCATCCATTTGTAACAAGGTTTGGGGCTCGGTTCCCTGGTCCTGTGTCAGGACTGAGATATGAAGTCACACCACGCTGAATACTAACAGGAAGCTCTTTATTTTTCTTTCTCCAGGTAATAAATTGAGGAAATTCCAGTATGCGTGTTTTTGTGAATTACCGTGCTGGGCAGCAGCTCCTGAACGCTGTCTCGAAGGGCCACTCGCAGCGAGCGTGCATCGACAACTGCCGCCAGCCGCAGCAAGGCATCCTGGGGAGGAAAACAAAAACAGATGCCCCGATGTCTGTTTGGTTGTTTTTCTATGATCGTAAAGTGCAGCTTGAAAACCCGAGGCGTTGGCTATCATTTTGTTTTCTTTGTGGGCACAAGGCTTATAATGCAACAGCTCTTCCTCAGATATTTACCTTGGCAGGCTGCAAAGGCCTCTGAAACAATATTTAAACTGTGTCACACTCAGTATATACTCAGCAAACTGTGCCAGTTGGAGACACAAGTGTGGTACTTAGGAATGAACTGAGCTCGGATGTCATCGGGGAGTGGATTTTGCTCAACACGGCACTCGGTGCTTTTGTTTCATTTCGGAAAACAAAGCACTTGGCAATTCATTTGCAGGCTTTGGTAGGCAGCTGATTTGTGAAATGAGAGCAGAAGCAACATGGTTAACAAGTCACAAGAATGTACATTCCTAGATGCGCTGTTTTCAAATTTGATGGCACTTGGTTATGCCTGATCGAGTTTACCAAGAGCCTGTAGATAAATCGTCTTTTTACTGCATCCTCAAACCTTTAGGACAGACTAACTGAAAAATGCTTGCCCGAAGCAAAGCAGCCTCTTCACGGTGAAGGCTGGCTATGCTCGGAACAATCCCTTTTATAGGAGGTGGCATCTGACCACTCACTACACAGAAAGCATTTCATCTGAGTTTTCCAGACGTCCATCCAGCTAACATCTGACTGAACAGATACGCTCTTGTTTTAATCAGTCCTGCTGTCTTCAGCACAGTTGCTTGCCTTTTATTCATGCCAGTAAATGTGAAACAACAGTTATTTTTTTTGCACCTTTTTAGACAAATGATTGCATATCGGGCTCTGAATGCTTCCAAAAAGTGCCAGTCACCTACGGTTGCCGAACACTGAGTGTTGGAGCCGCTCTGTGAAGACATGGTGTAAAGGAAAAACTGTACCTGATGTGAGCGGCCCAACTTGAGAGAGACGTATGAAGAATGAAAAGCAGAGCTTGAGAGAGAAGTTCAATCCTTACTGCCTCCACACACCAGGCTATTGGCTGGGTGTAGTGAACCGCAGACAATTTTGATGTCAGAAAGGTTTAGGGGACGGGTGTTTCAGATACCATCCTATAAACACCCCCATTTGAGGCACACTAATGTCGTAAAAAAGGACAATTCAACTGCAAGGCGACGGCGGTTTATAGCTCCTCTTTGGTCCTCTGAAATACAAACTGAACTTTGATAAAAATTAGGTTCAAGCAGGGTTGAGAAATCGAGGAGTACACAAACAGGAGAAATCTTTTAAGGTCAAGAAAAATTTAGGTTTTTATATTTACGCTTTCTGCAAACACTACAATGAGGCACACGCAACCAAGGATGCATCTCCCAGCTTCAACTTCACCAGAAACTGCTTTAAATTCACACCATAGGCGCAATTATTCTCTGTGTGAAGTCTACTTAAATCCCTACCAGTTCCAGTGATCACACTGCATTATCATTACATTTAACCGCGGTCTACAGAAACATCTCAGTGGGACTTCAAAATCTGATCAAAGCAAAGGAAAACACAGCGCGAAATCTCAAAGGCTTTAAATGCTCCGACTTTAAAACTGTGTACTGAATATGAATCGGAAAGAATATAGAGAGCCCATGACTGCCAGATCGTTCTCTTCCAGTTGTTCTGACAAAACTGTTAAGTTACACAGCGCAACTGAAAGGAAAAGCATCTTGTTCCCTTGGGCGTTCAATAGCACGAAGTTATTGAACGCCGGGCGTGCTGCGGGCTCAGTGTTCTAATGAGGTAGTCCATCTGTCACCCTCTCTTTTTTGGGTCCTTTTCCCCTCATTTTGATACCCCACTCACATCAGTTTTACCTTTGTCTCTTACTCGTGTTCTCTTGGTTTTGACTGATGCTGAACACGGATGACGAGGGAGGACGACATGTTTTTGGGCAGGTGTTTGTGTGTGTATGTGTTGGGGGTGGGGGTGATGTGTCAAATATCAAGGAGGAGAGGAAAAAGGGGAAGATGGAGAGAGAGAGAGAGTGGAGAGTGCTGTCATGCCTGAGCGCTCAGTGTTGGTTATTACATATGATTAGACAGGATTAAATGTGATTAGCTTTGATCACTCAATCAGCTCGACAGAGTGCTGTTGTAATGGAGTTGGAGCACTGCCAGACCATGTGTGAGTGTGTGTCTGAAAGTGTTTTGTATCCTAAGTTGCAGATTGTGAAATACTTGCACAAATCCCGATAAGTAACGTGTTGGCTAAACAGCAGACCAATGATGAACGTCTCTGGCCTCCGTTCTTCCCGTGACGCTGTCAGGAACACGTCAACGGCAGTCGCTGAAACCTGCCACGCTGTGCACGTGCGTGTGTGTGTGTGTTTGTGACTATAACAGATTTATGCCTTGGTAAATGTCAGAGTCTGTACTATGACCTTTTGCAATCATTTCTTTCCATATACCTCGAACCATCTGTTATATTAATTTACCTCCTTCTCCACCCATCATTGCGCACACATTTACACACACCTACACACATTCATTCAGGTATGCATACGCATCCTGCCGCCCACTCAGCAGGTCCTGAAGTGGATGAATTTTTTTGTATTAGATTATGAAATTTCTAGTTTTTATTACCCGATGTTCATTTTTGGGAAATGAAAAGAAAGAGTTTCTATAGCTGAGCTGCTGTTTTTTTTTTTTAAAGTCCAGGAAGAAGTCCTCACACAGATGGTGATGTAATCCTGAATCAGGCAGGACATCAAAAGTTAAATGAAAACAGCGATTGTGATTTCATTACACTAACAGTGTTCTCTAAAGCCATTTCAATTTATGTGAATTTAGCTAAAGCTTTTATCTAAATTGATTTGAAAATGCTTTACAGAACAAATATTTGATAGCAGAGTCATCTCTAAAATGACAAATGTGTTACTTTCATTAAATTATTGATGAAATATTCCCATAGATTTGATATTCAGTTAAACTCATTGCATTACTGTCGGGTATAAATTGGTTTCAGCACTGCACTCATCTCAAGCAGGTCGTATTGTACTCCTGTCCTGTTTAATTTTTTTTGGTAAAATGGCAGCGCCCTTGTTGGCTGCTGCTGCACGCACTTATGGTGGAAACACAGATAAAAACAGATGAATATGCTATTCCTTTTGAACAGAAGTCCTACGACCGACATAACCTGCTGTCACTGTATACAGCACAGAACATCGACTTTGTGGATTCAAACACAAAAGGGATTTACTGGAAAGTCTCAGACTACTGCACAGGGCCGCTCAGCACCAACGCCCTACAACATGTCCGGCTGCTTCCGAAGGCAGAAGCAGAAGCGGGGAACCCACAGTGGAGCTAGCCCACAGGCTAAAGCTTATTCCTGCAGAACACCGCTGCCATTGATTCTGCTGGCGAACATCCGCTCTCTGGAAAAAAAATTGGACTACATAAGGCTGGACATCTATGGAAGCTTGTTTCTACCACTTAAAAAATTTTGCACAAAATTTCAACTTATTAACTCAAAATTTCAAGAAAATAACTCAAAATTTTGACTTGTTAATTTGAAATTTTGAGATACTTAGCTCAAAATTTCAAGTCATGTATGGCTTTTTTTTTTTTTTTTTTTTCAGTGGCGGGAACAAGTCTCCAGAAACATGGCATCGAAACGGGAGTTGAGAGACTCATGTGCTTTTGTGTTCAGTCAGACCCGGCTGAAAGACACAGTTAACTTAGCTGGGCTAACAACACACTGGGCTGATAGGAGCAGCACTCTTAGCAGTAAAACACAGGGAGAAGGTCTATGCATTTACATCAACACTACATGGAGTACAGACTCAAAAAGGACCTTGTCAGTTCTTGTAGGCCAAATGTCGGCCCTTCCATCTTCCACGGGAATCCTCAGTCATATGCATCATCGCTGTTTTTATTCCTACTGATGCTGACACCACTATGGTCCTGGATATCCTCTGTCACTACATCAGTGGTTTGTAAAATACACATCCTGAGGGAGTATTCATTGTTGCTGGGGGCTTTAACTGGCCAAACATGAAAAAAGTTCTCCCTCACTTTTATCAGTATGTGGACTTTGCAACCAGGGGAGACAACATACTGGATCATGCATACACCAATGCCAAAGCAGCATTTAAAGCAGCATTTAAAGCAGCCCCCGCCCCCACTTAGGATCATCAGACCACATCTCTGTGATGCTGACTCCAGCGTACAGACCTTTGCTCACCAGCACAAGGCCCTCTTCAAAGCTGGTGAGAGTGTGGCCAGAGGGGGCCACGACAACACTGTAAGTATGCTTTGAATTCACTGACTGGTCCATGTTCAAAGAGGCTGCCACCAAGGACCAGGAAATTGACATTGGGGAATATGCTGAGACTGTATCGGCATACATCTAAAATAAATGCATAGAGGACATCCAGACCACAAAATGCATCACAATAAGGGCAAACAAGAAACTGATTCTTGCTGAAAGCAAGAGACTCTGCCTTTAGATAGGGAGATACAGCTGCCAGTCCCAACCAGATACCAAGCTGTGTACTCAAAGGGTGTGCAGAACAATTGCCACATGTCCTGATAGACATATTTAGCGTCTCTCTGCATCAAGCCATGGTTCCATCCTGCTACAGCCATCCCGTCTCAGCCATCATCCCTGTTCCAAAAACACCCACAGTTGCCACTCTGAATGACTAACACCCTGTTGCACTTACTTCAATAATAATAAAGTGCTTTGAGAGGCTGGTCAAGGCCCGTGCCACCTCCATCCTATCCCCTCCACATACCGCCCAAACCGCTCTACTGAGGATGGTATATCCACTGCTCTACATCTGACCCTGGAACATCTGGAAAACAAGAACGCACTGGTCCGGATACTGTTTGTAGATTTTAGTTCAGCCTTTAATACTATAATCCCACTTATACACTTCCCTGAGGAACTGGATACTGGACATTTGGTCAGACGGGCCTCAGTTTGTTTGGGGAGGAACCAACAGGTCAGACATCATCACGCTGTGCACCGGCTCTCTGGACGGATGCGTTCTCAGTCCCCTACTCTACCCCCTGATGACCAATGACTGTTGTGCAAATTATAGCACAAATCACAATAAAGTACGCAGATGACATGACAGTGGTGGGTCTCACCCAGGATGACAAGGAGCAACACTACAGGGAAGGGGAGAAGCTTTTTGTGGACTGGTGCAGCAAAAACAACTTGATCCTGAATATCGAGAAAACCATGGAATTTGCCATCGACTTCGGGACAAAACAGCCTGTGCACACCCCGATTTACATTGGGGACACCGCTCTGGAGATTGTCCCACACATGAAGTTTCACAATCTCACCTTGTCCCTGCACATCTCCTCAGCTGTCAAAAAGGCTCATCAGCACCTGCACTTCCTGCAGAGATTAAAGAGAACTCATCACAGCCAATCAGTCTTCACTACCTTCTACAGCGGTGCCACTGAGAGGGTCCTAACCAGCACCATCTCTCTGTGGTATGAGATCAGCAGCACCCCTGACAGAAAGCCACTGAGGAGAGAGATGAAGACTGAAGAGGGGATCACTGGGGTCATGCTGAAACCCCTGGAGATCTGGCAAAACAACGCTGTCTGCCAAGAGCAACCAGAATCACCAAGGATCCCACCCACCCCTCTCATGGACTGTGGAAAACCAAAAGGTTTTGTGACAGATTTTATCCAACCGCCATCAGACTGTGGCAAAATCTTAAGGCAATCTATTATACAATATCTATTACTTACTGTACAATACTGTATACAACCACAGTGCAATACAGTGCAATCTACAGTGTAATATAGTGCAAAATAGTGCAATACCATAGATCATGGTGTTGCTATTTATTTATTTATTTGATGTTTTTATATCGTTTATTTTTATTTATTTATTTGGTGTTTTTATTTGCTTTCACTATGAGCCTGATGCAACGTAATTTCGTTCTGCACTGCTTCTTCATGTGATGTCTGAATGACGATAAAGTGTATCTGAATCTGAATTAATTTGCTTGTTTTTCTACTTTTCATTCCATCTTTTCTCAACAATTTTTATGTTGATCTCTAGGTTTCTTCTCCTTTCTTCAGGATGTAGTCTTTATTGTTCTCTTTATCTGCAGTTATTCTAATCAGCTGGAGCACTCTTGAAGGACACCTGTGATCAGCATAACTAAACGGATTCTTCTTTCTTTTTATCGTTCTCAGAGCCCCACATTACCCTTGTCTTTTTTTAAAAAAAAACGGCAATAATGCTGGTGTCAAATACTCCAGTTAACCTCGACTTAAACTCAGTGGCTCTTCAGGCTTTCATGTGCACAGCACACTTTTCACAAAAAACAAAAGAAAACAAAAAATATAACTGACAGAGAAAGTAGAGAACAGTTGATTTGACAAATATAATCCCATATTATATTTACAACAATGACGCTAGGAGTTTCTTACTCCAGTTATTGAAGATTATGCAGCAGTCTGATTTCTATATCTTCAAATTTACACTCACTGGAGTTTATTATCTCTTTATTTGGTACCCCTTGCCATTATTGGGTTGGACCCTTTTTTCCTTCAGAACTGTTTTGATTTTTCATGATGTGGATTCAGAAAGGTGTTGGAAACATTCCTCAGAGACTTTTGACATGATAGCATCACACAGTTGCTGCAGATTTGTCGGCTGCACATCCATGACGTGAATCTCACGTTCACGTTCCATCACATCCCAAAGGTGCTCTACTGGACTGAGATATGGTGACTTTGGAGGTCATTTGAGTACAGTTACAGTAAACTCACTGTCATGTTCAAGAAGCCAGTTTGAGATGATTTAAGCTTTGTGACATGGTGTGTTATCCTGCTGGAAGCATCCAGCAGAAGGTGGGCACACTGTGGTCATAAAGGGATGGACATGGTCAGTTAAGCTGTGCATCTAAATGATGCTCACTTGGTACTAAGGGGATTAAAGTGTGCCAAGAAAATATCCCCCACACCATTACACCACCAGCACCAGCCTGTACAATTGCTACAAGGTAGGATGGATCCATGCTTTCATGTTGTTTACACCAAATTCTGACCCTACCATCTGAATGTCAGAGTAGAAATTGAGACTCATCAGAGCAGACAATGTTTTTCCAGTCTTTTGTTGTCCAATGTTGGTGAGCCTGTGTGAATTCTAGCCTCAGGTTCCTGTTCTTAGCTGACAGGCGTGGGACCTGGTGTGGCCATTCTCCTCTGATTTCTATCAACAAGGTATTTTGACTCAGAGAACTGTCGCTCACCAGATATTTTCTCTTTTTCATACCATTCTCTGTAAACCGTAGACATAGTTGTGTGGGGAAAATCTCAATAGATCAGCACTTTCTGAAATACTCTGGGACTAACAACCATTGAATGTTCAAAGTCACTAAAATCACCTTTCTTCCCCATTCTGATGCTCGGTTTGAACTTCAGCTGGCTGCTCTGACCACACTACAGTCCTATATGCATGGAGTTGCTGCCATGTCACTGGCTGCTTAGTTATTTGAGTTAGAAATCAGTTAAGCAGATGCAACTAATGAATGTATCTCCCTGTTCATGCCTCCTGCAAGAAACTTCTAATGTAGGCAGAAAGAATATCTAAACTTTTGTGAGCCTCTCCTGGAGCAGCTACTTACTTTTTATATACTCGACACTTAAGCCTGAGACATTCTGGTGAAGCTACTTTGGTGACTTATGCAAAATAATGAAAACATAGTGGGCAAGCCAAAGTTAGTAGGGAAATTAGATTACAGAGAAGCAGGGCTGAACTATTGAACAAAAAAAAATGAGGACCTGCACATCAGTATTAGCTTGGGGTCAGACGGAATTGTCAGATTGTTACAGTCTGTTTCCATCAGTAATTCGGTGGAGTTGAAGGAATCAAAGGTGTGGACATAGATGCGGGTAAAGAAAAAAATAAAAAGCATTTCATTCAGTCATGTCCCTGAACTACAGCAGTCATAAATTTGAGTTAATAGAGAGAGAGCCAGACATTTGCAGAAAAACTCCAGGAGGACATCTCACTGAAAAGTTTAATTAAGTCTACACGGACAGAGCTGTAGCTAGCAGGATAAAGCCAAATCAGCTCTGTATAATGTCGAGATAATTTCCTGCTGAGTGGAACTAGGCCAGATAATATTTGCACGTTCTTTCTAAGGTTTATTTTGGCTGTCTGGTGAGGAGGGATTTTTATTTATTTATTTTTCCGGGTACTACATTATCTGGAGTTCTATATTAAAGACAACTTTCCTGACACTGCCTGATTTGTACACATTTTGCATTCTGTATCATTTCAAGCTGATTAAAGCAAAATTATTTCCCCAAGCGGTTTGATCCAGCTGTGTTACTCTGCTCTCGTTGCTCTGAATGTATTTTTGCTCCAATGGGGAAAGCATAATTGCAGGTTCGGTGCAGGTTGTGCTCTCTGAGGGGCTCTTCATATGAATCCAGGAACAACAGCAGTGTGCAAAAGGTTCAGGAGGAAACAGATTTAAGCCCCCAGGGAGCATAGCATCATATATTTGATGAACACAGAAAGAGAAAAAGAAGCGAGTGGTGTTGGCAATAAAACAGGTAAAAGTGAGTGAATAATCGCTAATGGCCTACTCTGTTTCATTTAAGTGAAGAGAGAGGAAAGCTTCAACTGAGGTAGGTGATTATAAGAGACAACCCTGTTGTGCTATAGTTTTGTTTAATATCTAATAAAATTTCTTAGCAAACATTGAAATTACTGGAAACATTTCAAAGCCTCAGGCCTTCATTAATGACTCGATTTTTCTCAGGTAAAATCAAATAATATGAAGACATAGCAATGTGTTCCTGCAGTACTGATGGAAAGGAACAAGACTAAATGCAACTATAAAAAAGCAATTTTCTTTCCATTTGAACCGACTTCCAGAGCAGTACCAGTGTAATGAAGTGCTGAGCAGAGAGAGCACAGGCATTTAAAAAAAAAAGTTGGGCACTTTAAACACGGCAGACAAATTTTCCCAGTGTTTACCAGCGGTATTGCAACTAAAACCCCTAAGAAGTATTTGTCCCCACATAGCCCAATTATAAAAGACAATTAGCCTACAAACACACTACTATTGTCATTTTAAAACAGTGTAAATGGTGTAAAGAAGAAGACAACTGGTTGAACAGGAAGTACCAACGAAGCGTCGTCATGGTGCCAGAAAACAGATTGGAACTTGGTCCAAAGGAAGACCAAGGGGACAAGAGGGATGAAATCAGAAAAGGTATCCAAGCGCAAGGATGTAAAAAACAGCTTCCTCCATCCTAATTTGCAAAAACTCTGGTACTTTTCATTTTAACAGGTCCTAAAAGTAGAAGTGAGGAAAGCATGGGAGGCACGATGGAGCGGTGGTCAGCACTGTCGCCTCACAGTGAGAAGGTCCTGGATTTGAATCCGCCAGCCTTTCTGTGTGGAGTTTGCATGTTCTCCCTCTGTCTGTGTGGGCTTCCTCCCACAGTCCAAAGACATGCAAGGGGTTAGGTTAACTGGTGATTCATAACTGACTGCAGTAGGAGTGAATGTGAGCGTGAACAGTTGTCTGTCTCTCTGTGTTAGCACTGTGACAGACTGGCGACCTGTCCACAGTGTATCCTGCTTGTCGCCCTATAAAAGCTGGGATAGGCTCCAGTCCCCACGCAACCATAAATTGGACAAGTGTAAAGCCAAATCCAGTTACGATAAAGTAACTGTTTTCATAAAATTTATTCCTTACAAACATTAAAAAAACACAGTAGCCACCTGCATGTGCTGATAAGACAGAAAGACAAAAGGAGACTGAAGCACAGAGATGTAGTGCATGCCCCACTATTTTGCTTTAACTTAAGTTATTCTAACTTTAACTGGTCGGCTGAGGTAGTTTCACACTTGTTGGACCTGAGGAGACTGGCTGGGAGGCAGAGATTAGCACTGATAGTGTATAACCGGTGGTCCCTGTGCATGCTGTGCTGAGTGTGCCACACAGCAGATATCACACCGCAGAAACAGAGCACTCTTAATCCAATCTTATAAAATAACTTTCTTTTAATGCTTTTTACAGTTATGCACAGTTATATTTGTGATTTTATGAAAAACAAAACAAAACATAAACCACTGTTACATATCAGTGCTCATTAATTATTATAACATTTTATTTAAGATTCCTTTAACAGCCTAAAATTACAAGCATAGTTCAAAGGAAAACTGAGTACTTTTACTATTTATTCCAATACAAATTAAAGTCATTGTGCTGCTTCAACAAAAGTAGATATAAATACTGGGCACTGTGCGCATCCTTAGAAATGTTTGGGGAACTCTTCACAGTACAACACCAACAGCAAAAAAGGTCAGGTTTTTTCTTTTTATAGAACGTTTTTATAGAGAATGTGTAAAAACTGCTTCACAACTAGGCCTGTCACGATAACAAATTTTGCTAATCGATTAATTGTCTCAGAAATTATTGCGATTACCGATAATATTGTTTGGACATAAGGGGTCACATTTGACTTTGACCACATATCAAAAGTGGCAGATTAAAATGGAATGTCTGATCTCCTTAAGTATGTCCTCTTTAATACTGTTGTACAGTTGTGGAATTG
>JAVDPK010017370.1:0-13259 GCA_034780415.1 Cichlasoma orientale | reverse complement strand
ACACACACACACACACACACACACACACACACACACACACACACACACACACTCCAACCTACTCCACTGACCTGCTTTCTAAACACAGCAGATACACATGATGTTCCCTCTGCCTCACTCTTTCTCTTTCCCTTCTTCTTCTTGAGTCTCACACACACACGCATACACACACACACACACACACTCACAAACACACACACACACAAATGAGTGGGTGAAGTGTGGAGAGGTCTTGTGGGTGCTCATCACACACACTTGACAGAAGCAGTGCTCTTGGCAAGGAGGAGCTACATGATATATGAAGATGGCCACTTTGAGCCCGCCACACATACACACACACACACACTCTCCTCATTGGGGCCCTTGCCCTCCAACAAGCTCTCGAGACTATGATGGTGACATATATGGAACGCATGCAGACTGAAGCTTCTTAAATATTCATGTCTTGTCTGTGTGCATCGCCGACAGAATGGGCATGCTTGTGCACGTGTGCGCACCCATATATATGCAGACAGATGTCAGTCCGGGTTCACGGGTGTGCACAGGTATACAGGAATACTTGCTGCGCAGCTGTACTCAGCAAACATGGTGAAATTGAATAACCATCAGCAGACAGTCTTTCTGAACATCTAGTCTTGATTGCAAAATAGTTCCTAAATAAAAGCTGTGCCAACATCGGAGACGATACCTCGCCGTCTGCTGGATGTGCTTGTTAGAGTTTCTAGCAAGTGTATAAGAACTGCTATATATTATCCATTTATATATGGGATCAAAACAAAACATTTTCCCTCGGGAGAAGAGGAAGAATCGGACGAAAAGAAGCGGAATCAAGCTGACTAGAGTCCATTTGTATTCCTATTAAGGTAACAGCTGCCATTCACTGTGTGACAGATGAGACAATTTACACGAAGACGCAGAGTCATGAAAAAGAAAGCATACCCTCGTTCAGTCTGAAGGCTTTACATATCAGGACATGATAAAAAAAAATCACCTGGTACTTACCAGGTCTTAAAATTAGGTAAATACAACCTCAGATCAACACAGTGACATGATATATTGCACCACGTCATCATTTATTTAACACAAACTAAGCCACAATGCAGTGTGTGGAAAACTAAGTACACCCTTACTGCTTCCATTGGAATTATAGGAGGGTAAGTAGCAGCCAGCTGCTGCTACCCAAATGCACTTGATTAACTGATCATTGGCAGTTTGGTCTATGCCCCCAGTGTTACCATTTCACGTCTGCCCCTGTATGGTTGATGCTGTAAGCCACCAATGTGTTCTCACCCCAGTGCAGCAAGTAATGCCGTTCTGTCAGGTGCAAGGTTGAGGTTGGTGCTGGTGCTTTGATGGATGCAATGATAATTCTGGATGTTGAGAGAGGCGTGATGATGCCAGCGTAAGGAAATCGGGGGAGGGGCAGGAAGGTAAGTTGCTTAGTTTTGCTTGCACTCATTGGCTGCTTTAACATTAACCCTGCACTTTGAAAAATTCTGTCAATATTTCTTTAACCTACTGCAGGGTGTCGCAGCGACGGACACCTCGAACTTGTGCGACGGCGGCAGCTTATAACACACCCTGGGAATTAGGACCTCGCACCACAGCGAGCCACCTCTGCTCTTCAAACATCCTAACAATCTGCCGTACTCTACCACGCTGCCAAAACAAAACAGCTGCCAGCTTCGGATTTAAATGCCCCTACATGTGCCGTTCTCCAAACAACCTTTAATCCATTCGGCTCTTTTGCGAGACACTGTTTTAATGAAAGCTCTCGCCTCGAGCTCTGTCTAAACGTTGTAATGTATGTTCGAGTGTCTGGGCCTATTTGCCGTTATAACACTTAAATCTAATCAGGGGATAGGGCACTTTTAGAGTGTTTGGAGAAACCCCTTGTGCCCACAGGCAATCAACACCTCATCAGAGGACCCCCTCTCATGTGGAGAGAAGGGGGCACAAAGCCCAGCAGTGAAGAGCACAATTTTACCTCCTTGTCTTTCCTCCCCTTTCTTCTTCTTTCTTTTTTTTGCACCCTTTGTTGTTTTTCTCAGTTCTTGTCAAACCTATTTTGGACAGATGCAAGCAATAAAAACAAAAACAAAAAAAAAACCTATATTAAAGTGATCAAATGCAAAACCGCCTTAACGCTTAACTCTTAATTTTATTTGCCATGAGGCCAATATTAAGCCAAGATGAGCTGTCGTCCAACAGAAGTGCTCATCAGCAGGAAATGAAATGCTTGCAATCATCTTCAGAAAGACTCCTTTCTGATGTGCAGCATGTGAAATTGTGTTTTCTGTTTGCTTCTACAAGCAAATGCATCCAGAAGAGGTGTGGAGGTGTTTATGTGAGTCGCTGAGGTGTGCACGTCCAGTAAGGGGGCTCAGGCCATGTATATATAACATGAATTTAATTTATTTAGTGCTGTTCGATCATTGCATCTCTACTTTTTTTCATCATAACTTATCATTTTTAAGTATTTTTGCACTTCGTTTTCTACTGATCGCCCATTACTTTTAGTTAGCTGCTAACTAAACTTTTTTCAGTTCATTAGTTAATTGGAATAACGGAGTCTAATCTTTCCATACACTCCCTGCAGACTGCAGATGCATCCCCATTACCCATGACTGGGAATCACTAATATATGGCACGGCAATAGGAGCTCTGACTGAGCAGACATGCTTCACAGTTACCTGACAAACACTGGGGTGCGAGCTCCACCGGGAGAAACCGCACAACTTCGACCAAGAGTGAGATTCACTTCAGTTCTACAGAGGCAATAATCTACGCTTTCCCCATTGTCACCCAGTCGCTGTGCATATCTCCACACCCAGGCACATTGATCTGCTTCTGAGACATAACAGAGGGAACGTATGATGTCTGTTCTCTGTGAATAGTCTTCCACCTGTTTCCCCGCGATTCCCGTCGAGAGAGGCGCACAGAAGGAAAGCGGGGGGAAGAGGGGAAAGAGGTAAGAGAGAGAAGAAAGAAGACGTAATACACACAGACAGAGACACACTAATGATGTTGTCAGACAGCCTTCGGCTCTTTGAACGCACTCCCAGTTGTGTTTGCGAGTGCACTTCTGCGCGCACATGTGCGGACTAACACATCATTGTATTAGACACACACTCCATCACTGTCAAGTGGCAAATTTGGAGGGAGAGACAGCTTCCTGCAGTTGCAACAAATCTCAAAAAGCCCTTTTGTGTCTGTCAGTCGAGAAGTCTTTCATTTTGATGGCAGAGAGAACCAACGGCGTCAGACTTAAACAGCGTTCTTTTTATCTTGCCGCCTGTAAATGAAGGCAAACAAACCGGTTACGTTCCCCGTCTCTGCATCACATCGTCCAATATTTCATCGGGGCTGCAACTGTCGCACGGAGATTCCCGCTGCTTGGCTCTGGCGGGAATGTCTGACTGGTTTTAGCAGCTGTTTAGTGGCCGACATGCAGGATAATCTACTCACATCCTCATTAATAATTATAAACAATTAAGCTTTTCACCATCAGTTTCTGTTATAACACTCGCACCGTTTCAGTGCCGCCGCAGCGCGTGGGGCGAACTTTACACCCTCGCTGATGTTATTCACGGCCTCCCTGACTGACACATTAATCAAAGGCACAATCTACTGTTATCAGACATGATCGAGTGTGAGGCTCTTTGTGTCAAATGCCCCGACCACTTAATGTAGATTTGGTAGTTTAATAGGTGCACTGAGTCGGGGACAAGTAAACACAATCAGTTACAGTGGTGCGCGCGGCTTACACCCCAGCAGATCGGTATCTGCTCAGCGAGGGGAGAGGAAAGAAATAGCTGCAGCTACCGCTACAGATACTGCAGAACAGTCTTGTGGCAGTTTGGGAAACAAACACGAGGTTTAATGCACTGATTTATGCACATAAATGAAAAAATAATTCTATGAATATTAAGTCTATGCATTTTTTTTCCCCCGCCAGCATTAGTATCATTAAGCAACATGACTCTTGAGGGACAGCGTGAAACTTTTGGGGCCATTTCCTGTGTCGCTGCATCACATTTAAGTTTTTTTGAGTTATCGTGAAGAGAAGTGGAAGTCTCGGTGATGATGGGTCAAGCAGTCACGGTGAAGATGATCAGCCCACTCTTTTCATTCGCCAGTTTTATCCTTGATTCCTTTCCTCGCACCTTAGCCCCTCCCGCTGGAGATGTTAGCGGAGAAGGAGATGAGGAGAGAGGACTCGAGGCGACGCTGATTCATCCTAGAACGACAACGTTTGTACTTTGAAATTACATTTTCAATGTAGCACAATATGGCAGGATACCACAACTTTTTTTATCACAAACTTTTTTTTATGTAGAGTGTTACAAGATACCTGTGCAGCCTCCATTATAGCTCCTCCAGCGAGTCTCCTATTTCCTCTCTTTTTTTTTGAGGCATCCTCTGACATGACGCGGTGGGTTATTTCCACAGGCAGGAGGAGAGAGAGCACGAAGAGGCATGAAGGAAACACGTGTGACAAGAAGAAGGTGACGACATGAGGAAATCAATAAAATAAAAGCTCAAATTCTTAACAAAACCCCGCAAAATGATATTTTATTGCTTTTTAGGACTTTTGCTGGAGATAAGGTTTTCCTTTACAACTACAGCACACCGATTGAAGTGCCGCTGCTACCTCAGCTCTGATAATGAGGAACATAACAGACAGGAGCCGAGAACTTTATCTAAAGGGGGGGGGGGGGACACTTTTAAAAAGAACCAGAAAATGACGTCACATTGTTTAATTCGTTTTCAATAATGCAGCAGAGCAAAGACAACAAACTGTGATGCAAATCTGCCATGTTGCATCTTTGTGGATGGATTGTTTGATACCCCCCCGGTTCATCAATATGCTCGCCACCGCCGTACCTCCTCGTCCTCCTCATCCAACTTGAGAGACAATTCCTCTGTTCCTTAATGATGTCTGTGTGGGAGGGGCTTTTTTTTCTTTTTTTTTTACTGCATCAAAGACAAGACACTCAAAGGCGAGTATAAGAAATGACTTAATCATTGCAACAGCGCACAATCTCTCTGTCTCTTACCCGCTCTCGCTCTCCTTCCCTTTTACTGACACATGCATTCGCACACTTCTCTCCTTCTGTGTAACTTTTGCTAGAGGCGGCAGCTTGGCACCTCTTTCTTTAGAACATTCTCGCACTAATCATTGGAACCCTGTCCTCGCCCGACACACAAGGGGAGCGTGTGGGGCATGAATAAGGCACCAGGGCTCAGAGCCAGAAAATCAGCCATGTTCCCTTTTTGTTCCCCCCCCCCCCCCCCAACAACAAACACACCCAACACCCCCCCCCCCCCAAAAAAAAAAAAAAAAAAAAAAAAACCCAGCCCCTTTGCTCTGAGCCCTCGGTGAGACTTTTTGGAAACTGCACCCTTCTTTTTGATGTTTGACAACTGAGAGAGAGGAGAGAGTAGAAGGTTTAGGGGATGTTGGAGTGGGCGGGCGGGCGGGTGGGTGGGGGCCTGCACCTTTCATCCAGCGGATGCTGTCCTAAAGGGAAAGAAGGGATGTGAGCGTGCGAGTGTGTGACTGTGCAGGCCAAGGTTGTATGAAATAAATTACGCAAAATTACACTTCAAGACTGTAAAAGACTGAAATGCATAATTACCAACAGGTTTAATAAGCAAAACTTGCCCCAGTAAATCACAAGAAGAATGGAGGTGAATGCCTTTTGCTTGTGGTGCTCGAAACACTCATAAATGATGAAAATTTGGACTTTTGCGAGCAATGCGGGGCAAAGCTTCAACAAACTGTCTTTCTGTGGTTTTAAAAACATTTCAGCATAATTGTGAGTCACATGACTGATCATTATGAGGACCTCATGGTGATCATATCACAAGCATAGACATATTAAAGGGCACGTCATCCCTTCGAGGGGTAACTCCCATGGCTGAAAATTGTAGGCAATGTTAAAGCCACCAATGGTCATGGTCCTGGGTCAGTTACCCAGCATCTTTGAGTTTTTGGAACCTTCTAGTTATTTACATGTTCTATTGATTCTTGGCTTGTTTAATGTTTTCATTTTGCTTCGTGTATTTTTAGCATCTTAAGTCTCTTAGTTCCAAGTTGCTTTAGTCTCGTTCCTACCCCAGCATTCTTCCCTGCTGTGCCAACTCCCTTGTATTTAGTTCATTTGTGTGTCTGTATCTTCACGCTTCCCATTTTACTTTGAGAGTTTGTGTTTCTTGTTCGTTGCTTTTAGTTTCGCTTCCTGTGTCTTGTCTCCTGCGATTCTGCTCACCTGTGTCTCGTCCTCCCCAGCTGTCTCCACTTTCCCTAATCATCCTTCTGTGTGTGTTTATGACAAGTACTAGAGGTACTTGAGACTGGTGCCAAAAGTGAGTAGATTCCCGTAGAATCCCATGTTAAAATACTCAACTTTAGAGCAGTAAAAAACTTCTTCATAGCCTGGTACAAGAAATACATTTATATAGTTTTGGTCCTTTTAGCCTATTTAAAACAGCTAGATGAGGTTTTTTTTAAAGCTCACCTGCTTGAATTGTATCAAGGTTTTAAGTGGGCATTATTAGGGCCATGATGATAATTTGGTGTTGACATAATCACTAGCTGTGTGCGATGTTTCCCTAAAGCTAGCTGACCTGACCTCCCAAACATGTTTATGGTTGGTTTTTTTTGTTCTTTCTTAAAGCAATTTTAATGCAATGCAATTCTAATATTTTATTAGTCTCTTACTTAGTGCTAATTACAAGATGCTTATATCTGTGCGACGCCCCATAAAGTCTGCAGCTTGCTAGTTTTAGCTAATAACTTTGCCACATACAAGTCCAAATACTTGTAAAGTCAAAGTTCATTTCTATAGCACATTAAAATAACCTCAGCTGACCAAAGTACAGGTTATACAAAATATCTACTAAACTTTTGACAGGTACTGTGTGTGCGTGTGTGCGCGCGATAATGAAAATGATTCAATTTGAGAAAGTCAGAAGGTATTTCCTGTGGAATCTGGGATTGCAATGCATTATGGGACGAGTAGTTCCTTCACAAAATGTAACTATATAAACAGTCAAACCTTTTGCCTTTTAAATTTTTTTGTGAGCTACAGCAAATCTTTTTATGGTCATAATTCCCCTTGTAGCTGGTTGGTTTGGTTCAAGCCTTAAAAATCGTTGTATAAGGATTTTCTGAAACAGTGGAAATAATAAATGAGAAATTCACTGGAACTGGAGCCCTTAAAACAGCAGGTGGCCCCTATTGAGCGCTTTTGTCCAAAAGCCAGTGAGCGTTGTCACGGCGGCTGCATCCATCTTTTATATACAATATATGCATCAGACACTTGTCCTTGTCTTTAGTGCTTTTCAATCTCCGCTGCAAAGCCGCATGATGAGGGCAATGAAACATTCGCTGCGACTGATCCACCATTTCACATATGACAAACATTAAGCTTGAATGCTGTAGAATAATGGGGGGGGGGGGGGGGATAAAATAAAAAACCTCGCCAGTAAATCTCTCAAACTGACATACAAGTAAAAAGACTCATCGGAAGTATGAAGCAGCATTAAGTATAGTACATTTGTAATAAATGGCACAAAACTTCACTAAGTTCCTCGGTGCAGTAGAACATCATGCTCACAGCACATTTTATGGAACCAGACTGATGTGTCATACGCCGCCGTGTGACAATCTAAGATTAGGATGTTCAGTAATGAACCTCAAAATCCGTGTTCGACTGTGTTCTTTGCACAGTGGGGGTGATGACACGCCGGCGCCGTCCCTTCACTAACACAAAGCAGGAGAGAATTGAAGTCACATGTGCCCTTGTCCCCAGGTGGAGGCTCTTGTCATTGTGCAGCAATAGGCCTATGATCTCCCTCCCTCTCTCCCTCGCTAACATAAAGCCCCCTCAGGCTCCTCTCTCGCCCACCTAAGGTTTCAAGGTTGCTGCTCTGCTGTCACATTCTGACTGTTCGCTCCTGTCGTTTCATTTCTTCTCTCTCTTTTTTTTTTACCTCCTTTCCTCTGCTGTGAAAAGAGTACTCACCTCCCCCTCGCTGACTTCGCTGTAAGCTTATCGTTTCACCAAGTTCAGGCTTTTGTAACGTCGGTTCGTGTGTACAGTTCCCTCTTCTGCTACATATTTCCTGACAGAATGTTACACTGTCCCTACATTTGCAGCTATAAAAACAACTCGTCTTGTCGTCACGCTCGTGACGTCTTCATACATCAGCACAAACTGCATTCATGTTGCACAGCGCGCCGCTGTCTCACTAAGAAACATCATGTATGAGTTATTGCAGGCCATCCTTTATTCACCACATCCATTCTGTTAACTGCTTATCAAATTCATGGTGGAGATGGAGCTGGAGCCCATCTGAAGCTATCTGTTAAACCTTATGGGATCCAGTATAAATATGTCAGCGTCTGTATGAACTGCAAATGCCACATTTGGAAATGCTTTATTGTTTACATATAATTTTATTACCTAAACTACACCTTTATTGATGCTATTCATGAGTCACTCTCTCTCGCGCACTTGCGGCCGCGCGCTCCGCTTCAAGGCTCCAGAGCTGCGAGCAATTCAAGTCCTGTTTTGGCCACACGCACTCGCACGCCTACTGAGTCAAAGCCAGTGGTACATGTTGATTCTGGGAAAGGGGACGATGTCGCTGGGAGTCAAATGCAGCAGAGCAGGGCGGGTGCTAAGCGACAACTGTTAGTGGGAGCATAATGGCACAAAACATTTGCACCAAATGTTCTCTTGCAAGTGCCTCAGGATGTTTGTAGAACTTCTTATTCTGGTCAGCGAATTTGCCGCGCCCGGCCTTGTGAATGGTCAGTGCTCCTGACCCGATGCCCCACTTTGCCACTGATGATCCTCGGCATGAGGGTCAGCTTAGTTTGACACAGAAGCTGACGTCGAGGAAATAGCGAGGGGTCGGAGCACAAATTCCAGGGAGTGATCCAAACACTGTTGCAGCACTGGAGCCCTCACGGAGGAAAGTCTCCATACCCGTCTTCTTCTGCTGGCGCGCCGCTGCTTTTGTTGGAGTCGCTTCCTGCAAATCTGCAGAACGTGCGTGCGGGTGCATCTTCGTGAATGGGCACAATAACAAACCAAATGGGAACGCTCACTTTAGAAATCTGCTTAAGAGAAGGTGCCTTAGTGCATAAAGGCAATGCATTTGCATAACTTCAGATTATTTTCAGACCAGACGATCAGAGAGGATGAAAAGTAATACCAATCAGAATCAGTACAGGAATTTAGTTGCTTCTGATATTAATATTGCATAACCTTAATTCCGTGGCAAATAATAATCGTAATAAAATAAATAAATAAAAAGAAACTGCCCTAAAACGATTCAATAATGGAAATCCACCTTGCATTTCCAGGTTAATTTAGTCCAGGTTATTGTGTTTTTCTCGCTCCGGTGGGGGAAAAAAACAATGTTTTGATGTTGAAAAAGCCTTTAAAGTCTGAAATATAATTTGTCAAAAATGTCACGATTTTGTCATTGTCTGAACGTTCAGCACCCAGTAAGAAATTATTTGCAGGCGGGGAAAAAAAATTAGACACATCAAAGAATGAGGCTGCATGCCTTGAAGATCAGACAAAAGATTTATTGCTGCATGAGAGTATCTGAGGGCGGATCTGTCTTTTAAGTCCCTCTTAAAATGTCTTTGTATTGCTCCTCACTTAATAAACCCACTGGAAACGGACAGTGTCATTGCGCCCGATGAATTCAAACAGTTTTTAGGAGTTTCACAAGGTCAGCAAGTTCGGACACTTAAGAGTTAGGACGCACACATGCTCACGCGCCATAAATCCAAGCATGTCGGCCTTGGTGCAGTAAAACCAGCAGTCTCTCCTTCTGTCTCTTTATCATTCCTTACAGAGTCGTCACACACCTCAACACATTTGTCCTCTCTCCATCTCTCTCTTTTTGCCCACTCTTTGCCTTCATTCACACTGCCCGGACCTTGGAAAAGTCATAACTGAATGCAGTCAGAATGCCTTTCTCGCAAGATAACCAATTGTAGTCAAACTTTTCACATATTTCAACCCACGTCTTGAGCGGTATGTCTGCCATGCATTTTTTAATTATACAATGAGTTTGGAGAGCCTGGAGGTCATACAAATTCTTCAACCCAAGGAGGACAGTCACTAAAAACTAGGACTGTGTCCCAGTTTCATATGAATTCTAAGCAGGTTTTTGCAGCCCACTACCCCTAGAAATTGTGCCCATATTGGACAATTCTGCACCTCATTATTTATATTCAGTGTTGAAGTGCAGCACCAATGCACACAGTAGACTGACCTTTATATAGCAAGTTTGAAAGTAAGCGCTTGGAGATTGGTGTGGTGGATGGGTCTATAGCTTGTCAGGAGTTCAGCAGACATCCCGTCACAGACGGTCTGTAATCTTTTCCTGTCAGGGTCCCAGGCTTTCAAGTTTGGGTCTTTGAGTTCTTTCAGTTTTATATGATCGGTTTGGCTCTTAGTTTATTATTTACATTTTTAACTTTCATCTACATCATATCATTATAATACCAGTTCCAATTTCTGTTAGTGTCATTGTTCCTCAGGGTTTGATTTCCTTTTATTTTTCCTCATATTCACTAGTTTTCTGCGCTCTCAGTTCCCATTAAGTGTTTTAGTGTTAGTTATAGTCTGTTTCCTTTAAGTATTGTTCTTCCCTCCTGTGTCAAGTTCTCTGTTATTCATTTCCTGTTTTATTCTTTTTGGTAGTCAGTTATCTCCTGTGCCGTGTCTAGTTTTGCTTACCTCCTATTTGATTTTTTGATTCTGTTCAGCTGTGTCTCGTTCCCCAGCTGTTTCCACTTCCCTGATTACCCTTAGAGCATATAAGCTCCTGTCTCCCTCTGCTGTCAGTTTGTCAGTGTTTGTCCCCAGCATTTTAATCAGGTTGAGGTCTCACGTTGACTGGAACATTGCAACACCTTGATTATTCTCATGTTTAGCCATTCCGTTCTAGATTTGCTCGTGTACTTATCATCATGTTGCCTGGCCCAATTTTGGCCAAGCTTTAGTTGTCAGACAGATGGTCTCTGAGAATATTTTGGTATACAGAGGAGTTTAATCATCAGCCCTCCACCACCATGCTTTAAAGCTGGTATGAGGTGTCTGTGCTTCTATGCTTCGTTTGGTTTTCAACAAGCATGGCACTGCCCATTATGACCAAACATCTCCACTTGGATCTTGTCTGTCCACAGGACATTGTTTCAGAAGTCTTGTGGTTTTTTTGACATGCAACTTTGCAACCCCTCCAAACAAGCATAGTTTCTCAGTCTTTTTCTAGTGGAATGTTTTGTGAGCTTTCAGCATAATATAATGGGGCTGCATAGTGTAGTGCTTTACATATTCACCTTAAATGTGAACGATCCCTGGTTAGATCCCCGGAGGAGACACTGATCTCTTTGGGGTTGTGTCAGGAAGGGCATGTGGCATTAAAAAAATCTGCTGTGGCAATCCCTGGTCAATAAGGGAGCAGCTGAAAGTAGCTTTTACTATCATTAACTTGACTATTTAACATGCTAACTGTAGAGACCGGTAGAGTCTGAGATGTAGCTCTTGCGTTTTTTGTTTTTGCGTCTTTCTGATCTTTGGATAAATTTGAAGTTTGCTGGGATATCCACTCCTGGGAAGACTGTGGCATTGATCAGTAAATCAAGTGCATTTGATTAGCAGCACTTGGCTGCTAGTTAATTCCTGGCTCTTAATTCATACGGAAGCAGCGAGGGTGCACTTACTTTTTTTACAGGACTGCATTTTTTAAGCTGAGATTTGCAGAAAAAGGGTTAAAACAGATTGACCTGGGGCAGAACCATTCAATCTTGTGTGGTTGATGTGCCTCAAACTTAATATTTTGAGTGTAAGGGTCCATTCATACTGGCTAGTAGAGCTACATGCAGCATGCTGTAAGTATGTGAATGGCATACTCATAATGGTAAAAGGCTGAGTGTGTGTTGTACACTTCTACCCGCAATGTTTTTCATTATTGCTACATGGGCAAAGGGGAGTGACTAATAACCAATTTTCTCTCTGATTGGACAGTTGTGTACTATGGGACAGGACATGTTTATAAAAACTAGGCGCATAAAACAATCTGCTCCAATGCTTTTTCATCCCGTCACCTATCACCCATGTTTGCCGTCTACAAACACATAAGCCTACAGCCTGTCTGCTGGAATAAGAGCTCTATCGAGGCTAAGCATGCCCCCCCAGCGTCCTCATCAGTTTGCTTCTTTCATCATGACATTTAGCTTGTCATCTCCTCTGTTAGATGGCTTTATTATATGGAATAAACAAGTCTGCATTCTTATTCTGTGTGAAGACATATTCAGTGAAACATGCAGCTTATTCGTGACTAAGATTATTTTTTTGCACGACTGCAAAATTCAGTTCGGTTTTTGAATAAGGTTTTTGTCTTCATGTCTTTCATAAAATGACAAATTAAAGTTACAATAGCTATAATTTTAACTTTCCCCTCACACCCCCCCCCCCCCCGTGTCCTTTTTCTTTCATTTCTTCATCATATATCTCTCCCTCTCCCTCTTGCCCACACTCAAATGTGCACAGTTGTATTTTTACAAGGACATATACAGGCAGGATGACATACTGCCAGCAATTTCCCGTTGACTTGTATCACAGTATTCTATCTCAAGTGCTCACTAAAGTGGTAATGCTCCAGCACCGGTCACATATGGATTTAAGGCGTCATTTGATCATCTGGTATCGAACTTGCAACCCTTCAGCAACAAAATACTATCTGCGGTTTCTTGGATACCTGTGCTGTCAGTAAAAGAGAAAGAGATGTGGCGCAAAAGGAAAGAAAAACTGAGCGTAGAGGAGCTTGAAGGCGGAGTTTATCTATGTGTAGTACATGATATTTTCTTCACTTTAAGACTCTTGAGCTGTCAACATGATAGATAATGTTTTAGGGCCAGTTCTCCTGGGAGTGATCTGTTGTCTGTACCATCAACTGAGGAGAGCAGAGACTCAAAAAGAAAGAGAATGAGAGAAACTGACAGAGGGCAGCAGACAGAGAGAGCAGAACCAGTCCTCATTACAGCCAAATCCTGCTGGGGGTTGACCAAACTGGGCCGATTTGAAGTTTAAAGTTTAAAGAATTTCCCTGTCTCTTTCTAGTGCTGTCTCTCTGTACTTTAATAACAAAGACACACACACACACACACACACACACACACACACACACACACACACACACACACACACACACACACACAC
>JAVDPK010017369.1:0-13266 GCA_034780415.1 Cichlasoma orientale | reverse complement strand
ATGATTTTATTTATTGTGGTTTTGTTGGGAGCAGTGGTGGTTATACAGTCTTACAGCTGCTGGGAGGAAGGACCTACATGAACCTACATGAATTACATTTTCTCACCATATTGTACAGCAGCATTGTTTCACTCAAGTTTCAGGATCACATTCTGAATCAGTAGTGGCAGGTGATGTTGTCCATGTTTAGAGACAAAGGTCAGGATCAGAGGTGAGCTCTCTGATGTTTGCTGCAGCATGCTGTCGCTCTGTGATGTAGAGCTGAACTCTGATCCTTCCTGTAGTGCTGCAGTGATCACGTGAGGTGACTATGTCACAGTGGAGATCTCACAAGCCGGGATGTCTAAGCTTTAGTCTTTCTGTGCATCACTTGGTGTAATTATAGCCGCGGTACATTTAGATACTGTAACATCAAACATAGGCGCCGTCCTCTCTCTTTCACACACAGGATATCGTCTGCTTCTACCTGCTGAAACTTAAAATGAGCATTTTTTAATGTTTGTCTTTCTGTAGAGTCTACGCTTTACTAAACAGCAATACAGTGCACAGCTGGGTTAAAAAATAAATAAAAATAAAAGCAGCTGTGTGCCATTTTACATGAAAAATAATCTTACCCTCCAATTTATGCCCACTGGGTTGGAAAAAAACAACACAGACATTGATGCAAAGCTTTTCACATTAGTGAAATGTCTTTTGGATTCTGATAATAATTCTCTTTTATCAGGGGAAATGTGCGCAATGCTTTGAAGTGAGAAGTGCCTTAAAGCACTTCTCATGTCTCATGGAATGAAACAGCACTTTAATTACTTCAAATTCATCATTATGTTCTCATCAATTCTTATTAAAAACCACTGAATCAAACACTATTAAATTAGTGTTTATATCCTCTGCGTGTTTGCGGCGCCTGCGACGACAAGGGTGTTGGACTGGTTTTTGTCTTAAAGTGACGTGAACTCATTCTTTTAAACCGCTCCCCACAGATGGATTACTGCATAGGTGAACAGGACATGTCACCTGACTCAGCAGCTCCTGTTAGCTTTATTGGGCTTTAAAGCACCTTTTAGCTCGCTGTTGTATTACATCTTTGAACACCAAAACTGAACTGCTTAGCCTCAAGTAAGAAAGAGTAGATTAAAAAGCAAGGTTACATGACACGGGAGAGAATGTAGTGGTGTGATAGTAATTCATCAGTGCTCCTACTCGATGATCAGCTTCCAGCATGATACTCTGTGGCCTTATATTTACTGCTAAATAAGTCTTTTTATTCAGTGACCACAACTGCAGCTTAAATTAATCATTTAACCTCGACTAAGAAGGTAGGTGATACAGAAATAATGTCCAGTATTTATTTAAAACTTCTCAAAAGAAAATCCACTGAGGCTTCTGGGTCAGAGAAATGATCTATAATGTCACATGCTGAGGTTTCCCTCTAACGCTGTAAACAGTTTGCTTGATAGCGAACTAAATGACAGAAAATATGAGGCAGTGTTCTAACAGGCTCGAGTGTTTTCAGCACAGCTTCACAAAGCAGTTCTTCTCTTTATAGTTCAACTGTGGCTTGCAATCAATACTTCTTACTATTAGCTGTCAGTGTGATTTTACAGAAACCTATCAAAAAAAATGAGGATAGGGGCTAGACTTTGACAGTATCTTTATTACATTCCCATCATCACAAGTGCTATGTGGAAATAAAATTGTGAATTACACCTCCTGTGCTTTGATCATTCCCCCCCCCCCCAACCATGGCGAGATAAAAATAGAAATCTGAACTACTTAATTTACTTTTCCGTGCTATTCTTTCCACTTACTGAAATGTTTTTCATTTAATAAGCACAAATTATCACGTTAAGTAGGGCTACTGCCTCTTTCCGCTGCCCATATTAGTTGGTAAATCTGAAACTGCAGCTACTGCAGTGTTTATGTGGTGGTGAACCTTGCAGAGCCTCCCTTGTTTGAGTGTCTAAGGGTTGATAACAGACTATTACCATAGGTAATGACCCACACACAGCCAATAAACTGTCCTTTAATGAGACCTAGGCCGTAAAAAGGGAAGTTGTGCACCTTCCCTCTGATATTGAGAGTATATCTATAAAAAAAAAAAAAAGCCTTCTTGCCCAGATAAGTAGATGCCATCTGATGTCACACAGTGTTTTTCTTTTTCTTTTCAATCTCTTGATCTCCCATCTCATTCGCCTTCAAAGAATAAGCATGTTTATGTTCTCAGAGGAGCAAAAGAAGGAAGTCAAATAGAGCGACCGCAATTTCGGCTCCATCGCCTCGGTATACAATGCAAAGAAATTGATATTATATGAGAAAATATTACTGTGGACAAGTGGCACCAGTGAATTTTCAATAAATAGAAATGTTACTTTTTCATTTTTGATTTTCAAGCTTTGGTTTCATTACTCCCATACTTTGCCATAGTTTTAAAAGATTTACGCTTTTTTGCATAGTGCACCGTTGCTGCTGTGCACTGTGCAATTCAAAATCACTTCACCTCCGAGATGTGACACAGTGTCACCTAAAGGACATAATATGCTGATAGCAAAAACATTAAAAAAAAACTCACCTATGAGAGAGAGCTGTTTGGAGGATCTGGGCTGCAGATCCATGCCATTCTTCAGCCAAAGCAGTTTGGGATTTGGGATGCCGTCGGCATGGCAGTGGAGGCTGGCAGATACGCCGGGCTCCTGGGCCTGTGTCTCTGGATAGACCAGGATCACTGGAGGGACTGGATGCATATACACAAAACCAAAAACACAAATGGAAATAGTAAAGCGGCAAGTGGAAACATAATTACACACTGTTTCATTGGTAGACCATAAGTCCTGGGGGAATATAACACAAACACCCACACACGCAGTGGGCAGAGAGGAATTTGTCTCACCACAGCATGGAATATATTCACAAATAACAAGAATCCAAGAGCTCTGGGGCCGCTTTTTTACAGCTTGACTCCTGCATGAAATGGATGTTGGACGTATGTGCCACTTACCACCTCCTCTGGAGAGAAGACCGTAAATAGATGTGGAGGAATTGAGGAGGAAAAATGAAATACAAAGTAATAGTTTACACGAACAGGTTAGATGTTGGTTTTGGATTATTGTACTCGGCACGTTTTTAGCCTTGGGGCAGCAGTCAAATTCTGACAGACCCTCCTTCCCGGAGTTTACTCACCTCAGCTTATAAACTTGTCCCTCATGACTCATTAACACATTTGGATTAAATACAATTATAAAATACAATTCATTGTAAGCCATAATGGTTTCAAATTCTTTCCAATTTGCTCTTGCAGCTTTTTTCATCTCTTGTTACAATACTGTGCAAAAGTCTTGAGCCACCATTCATTTCTTCATGTTTTGCTTCCAAGGAGCCAGACTTGTAATTTTTTTAACGTGGTTTTGAGAAATAGTTGTCCAGGCTTCTGAAGGTTTATCTTTGCACATTGGTTGCCTTTTTCACTCATTTTCACTTCAGTCTTTGTACCTGACCATTGTTTAAGTTACTTAACCGTGAACCTAAAAAAAGACACCTATCTCAAGGGAAGAATCGGGGTTGTTTCTATACATAACAGAGAACGTAGCAAAGACCTCATTTTAAATTGTATTTTAAGTTACATTGTTACTAGCAGCCTGTTGCAAAAATAACAATTTGTTTCAATTTCTTTAGTTGAATCTATAAAACATACTGTACCATAAAGCACTTTGAAATCAGCACTGTTGGCCAAAGTGCTGTACACAAGTAAAAATATAAAACAAATAAAAACACACATATAAGACAGCGGTTAAAACAATAAGAGCCAAAATAAAATAAAAATAAAACTGCAGTTAAAACAATAAAGAATAATCCAGTCCAGTTTTAAACCCAGATCTGTTGCTGTCTGTGTCAGACGTTGACTTAAAGAACCCAACATAATTTTACTATCTACAGCAGATGAACAGTATCTGAAATGCATGTCCTTAAGAAATTGGAAAGAATCCAATACAAGATTCCAAACACCTGCACAGGCCCTGATAGATGCACCTGGCCTTTTCGGGTGATCATTTTTCAGCATGGCAATGATCCCGAACTTGCTGCAAATGCAGTAAAAACATACCTGGATAAAAAACACGGTGGAACACTATCAGTTATGGACTGGCCTCTCCAGAGCCCAGACTTCAACGTTATTGACAGAGAACACAACAAACCCCAAACAACATCCAAGGAAGAGCTTTGAATGTCCTTCAAGAAGCTTGGAGAACTATATCAGACAAGAAAGCTGCCCCAGAGAGTTCAGGCTGTGTTGAAGAAATATTGACGTTCAATCTCCTTAGAATTCTACAAACTTTATATTTACCTCATATATTTATTTCCACTTATATTTGCAGATGTTTCAATAAATCACTGCTTGTCTTTCTTGTTTTCCTGGCAAAATATAAAGAAATGAGGGGTGTGGCAATACTTTTGCAGAGATGGGTCATCGACGTCAAAGACAGACATTGTACTGAATTACCTTCCTCATCTTCCTGCAAAACACACACGCGAATGGCTTCTTATACATACAGGTCGCTTCTTATTGACTGAAGTGTCTATAACGGAGCGTGTCTGTTATGTGAACGGTTCTGTTTTACTCTCAAAACATTATTTAACTAAAGCAACCCTTTATTTTTGGTCAAAAACATCATGATCTTCTTCTCTTATACTGTAGTGCTACCAGCTATGGTCAAGGCTGCTCCACCAGCACTCATGCTGCCGTATTGTCATTCCTCTCACCACAGCAAAGAAAGGACATTTTTTTCTTTAATAGCACAACAGGATGCAAACCGCCCACTTAGTATACTGTAATGTGACACTTGGCTCATTTCCATTGCACCTTGTCATATCTTATTTAATATACCTTGAATCCCTAAAACAAACATTTGGTAATTGCCCTTTCCTGATCACCTGCCCTTCAGGCCCCTTGTCTGTCTCCATGACTCCCTGCACATCACTCCCCCTCCCTCCTTTTTTCAAAGTCCACAGTGCAGCTGTATTTCTTTTCAATTAGCAACTCAGAGAGAGAGAGAGAGAGAAACAATCATACCTATTGTGACACCTCGACTGGAAAAGACTTAAATCGCTAGCTAACCCAGTGTTCTGTTTTTCTTCTGGTTTTTATATGAATGCCAACATAAGTAGCTTTTATTCACTGCACAGAATCAGCTGAATAGGCTGCATGCACTCACATGGAGCCTAATGTGAAATTATGTTTTGCTGTTTAGTAAGAGTTTGATGCAACGCCCTTGTCCCGCGATGCTCTTTTATGAACCCAGCTGTTTAAAAGATACTTTTATCTTTGTCATATATGAAATTAAACCAGATCTTTCTGGTGTTTGATTCTTAGTCAGGCAAACACTTTTTTCTGTTTGATATTTACTGGACTAACACAGAATAAAGATAAATCTTCATTAAATATCTTCCCGAATAGAACGATCGTTTATTCAAAAAATATTGGAAAAAAATTAGTCAATGATGAACACACAGACTGAAAAGAGAGACAAAAAAAAATGCAACAAATGAACTGCTGAATTCTGTAGCCTTAGAGGAGCCTCATGGTTTGGGCTATATAACTTATTTATGCCTCCTAACTCTTCTTGTTGTTGAGGTAGTTCATTATGATCCTGCCTGTATTTTTGGATTCATTCTTATGCTGCTAAAATGACAACTCCCTAATTGTATCCAAACGATAAATGCTATCTGTGGTATTTTTTTAAATTACCAGCACTTTCTCCACACTTAACTAACCACTGTAAGTAAGAAATGAGCCACTACTGACCATTCACCTGCAGCACATGTGTCTGATAGAGGTCTTCATAGCCGTAGGCATGGCAACTGTAGTTTCCCATGTGGATGGTTGTCACCTTGGTGATGTACAGGGAGCCATCGTCCCCAAAGTCCTGAGATACAGGGGAGAGATGGATGCGTAAAATTAAGTAAGGAAAGAAGAGGCAAATATGGTGAAAGGCCACAAAAAGTCAGGAAGAAGAGGGAGGAAAATTAAAGATGGGAAAAGAAGAGCGGGAGGTGTAGGAGAGGGAATTCCGGTGAAGAATGGGGTGCAGAAAACATCCACAGGGAGTGAGGGGAAAAATGAAGGTATCTTGATAGAATAAATAAGGATGCTTGAAGGGAACAAAAAAAGGAGGCACACAACAGCAGGGAGTGATGGGAAAAGACAGCAGAGCAAAAGAGTGATGCGAAAAGGACGAGAGACCATGAATCAACGGTTTCCCTGTTGAGCTGAAGCAGGCAACAGGGAATTTGATCCTCCTCTCTCCCCTCATCACACTGCCTCAGCCTGATAAATGGCAAGGGTTAAAAATATAAAGCCCATTAGGTTGATGAATGGAGCGGGTTGTTGTTGGTGCAGCATGCGGCAGTCATCAGGGGGTTCCGGCCACAGCTTAGGGCGGATTAAGGCATTAAATAGTTTGCTGTCCCACCAAGTGGCAGAGCAGATGTCCTGATGCAGCTCTGTCATGACATGGAAACCACAAACGGCAGCCTTTTTTTTTTTTTTTTTTTTTAGAAATTAATGTGACCCGACAAGGGGGCGGCTTTGTGACAGGAAAAATGTGAAAGGATTTTCCTGTAAGATAGATGGAGTATCTTAGGCAGTCTTTCAAGTTCAGAATTTACAATTAAGGGAAGAGACGCGCTACACTGGCAAGGACAATTAAAACTGAATGGGCCATTTGGACTGCAAAGTATGACTGTAATACAGTATATAAAAAAAAAACAGGAATTGAGGATGGCAGTCTCCTAAAATTCAGTCAGCTGAGGTCTGACTTTATCTTCAGTATGTCAGTTGAAATGATCTTTTGGTACACTGTAAACTGGTTAGAATGGGTACTTTATCATATCACAGAGAAATAATCTTAGGCATTAAACTGTAAATCATAAGGCTTAACATGTGTTACTGTAATGCAACTGAGCAAACATGATGATTGTTTATATACGATTTTGTTTTAGAGGAAACAGTCCAAGACTTTTTGCATCGACCAAAAAGGTAAAATTACATTAAAAATGTTTTTTCCCCTCATGTTTGACTAATACATTTTATGCCAATGACTGAACCGGGATCATCTCCAGTTAGCTGGTGCTATTAGTGAGTAAGAATAAATGGGAGAGACCTGGCCTGCAAAGTTCATCATAAAGTAATGGTATTAGTCATTAATGTTTGAGTTTGTGAAACGTGGCGATGACACATGGGCACAGAACAAAAAAAAATTAGTGGAAAAAAAAATTACAGGGCTTTATTACTCTTCAAGGAAAGTTACATTATTCAAGGAAAATTATAGGCTTGAATAATAAGAGCAATCACAGAGTTATACATAAAGATGGTCAGTGGCCACATTCAAATTAATAGAACTTAAATCACTCATTGGAAATTATTCCTTTCACATGCAAAACTAAATGTCTCCTTTGGCCTGTTCTCTAATGTTAATCATTAATTTGTCATAATATACAGAATAATACTGAGTAGTACTATAGTAGTAGGAGCAGTAAGCATCTGTTCGCATGTTTAACATGTTTGTAAAAGCTTTGCATTAACTGTTTTTATTAAAGAAATATACATGATTTCATTTCCAAATAATCTGTTTCTTATCTCAGCGGTTAAAGTACATGACACTGTAGCAAATCATTTTTGTCTGTGCTCGTTTGCATTTTTGATTTTGTCTTTTGCCTCACCAAACCAGGTGACACAACTCTGAATCCTCCCGCACACACAGCGCAGTTACTTTTTGGAGGATAAAATGTGAAATGCCTTTTTTTGTGATTGCTGGTAAAAGCACTGAGAAAGAGGCTCGATGGAAAGAGTACAGTGGAGAAAAATGGGGCAAGAGATAGAAAAAAAGGAGAACAAACTAGAGAACAGACTGAGTGTAATGGAGGCTCAGCTCTGGTTATATGGGGTTACATGCCACAGAGCAGGAATATTTCAAAAAGTGTGAAGTAAAACGTCTGAAAACATTTCCATTCTGCACAGATCAACAGAAGAAAAAGGTGCGCTGAAAGGAGTCTGACAGGAGAGTAATGCCCTGTCCCTCCTATCACTGGTCACCTCGCTGAACCACTGTGGTCCAAGTCAACTTGTACAAAATGTTAGACAACAAAAAAACGTCTCAAAAAGAAAATAGGTCAGTCTTTGTGTCTAACAGCCTGTCCTTCCTTTTGTTTTGCTGCAGTTTAGCTGTTCTAATACACACGGTCTAGAAAGAAGCTTGTCTTGGAACATCTATTCAAAGGCGCCCTGTACATGGACATTAAAGTCATTGATTCTATTCAGCACATCTTGAGATAAAGTATACTGTGTGTCAATAAGAAATGCATTGCCAGGATAAACTTGAACATTTACCTTTAGCCCTTTATGAACTAATTTATTTGGATGTCTACATTTTCATTACTTAATGGCTGATTTATCTTTCGTTTAGCCAGGAAGTCACTTAATCTTTTTTTTTTTTTTTTAATAAGAGATGGCTGTCCAAACTAGCCTAATTGACCAGCTGGCCACAAAAACGTGGCACATTGCATTAAATATGGAATTTCTCTTGTTCTTTCTGGCACCGGCATCCAGTGCGCAAAGAATAAGACAAAATATTAAGAACCTCCACACACAGCGGTTATCTCTCTCATTAATTTGCGGATTTTGTTTTGCATTTCATCTTTGATGTGAGTGAATAAAAAGGAAGCCGAACACACTCAAGCGTTCTCTCGTCCTCCGCTTAGATCACTGTGCTCTGTGAAAATTCATTATGCCCGGTCAAAAGCCCTAAGGACCTCTGTTGCCATCACCTCTCCTCCGTTCTCCACCTCAACACTTGACATTGTTTATCGGCTCATCATCACAGCGGACCAACAAGGCTGCTCATTAACATGCAATTAGTGAATTGTAATCCGGTTGCGGATAAAGCTGGCACTGTGCTGTCACCTGTGCAGATGTGTCTAAACAGGAGCATGGCTGCATAGTTCATTAAGCACGGCGCGAGCTATAATTGTACCGTTTCATGGAGGGTACAAGGGAATCCTTGTTTTCTTTATTTAATTTCTCTCCTTGATTTTTTTTTTCTCCCTCTTGCCCAGTTTTGGTTACTTAGATGCTGGTTGATTATTAGAGGTCACATGGTAAGAGGTTCTGTTAAATCAAGAGCGCGGGATTTTCAGCACACCTTCCAAGATTTCCGATCCCCCAATGAGCATTTCATAAGTACAGCGAGGAGAGTGCAAATACAAAAAGAAAACAATGTGGTAGTGATTAGAGATTAACTGAAAAACTCCCCGAACTCTTAACACTTTACAGCAGCAATGTGATTTTCTAATTTTAAAAAGTGTTAATAGACTTCCTGGTTTCAATCCATGTGAAGAGCCCCCCGACTGTGCCCCCATGCTGCTGAAGTTTACCAAATATTAATTAGGCGGTCCACTTAGAGAAACCTTTGGAAAACAAACACGCTCACACACTTTAAAGTTGTGAGTGTGCATTTTCTGTCTTTTTAATGGTCACATTTGGTGTCACGAGTAATAAATTTATTTTATAAAGTATACTTACTCTATAAAATAAATTTATTACTCTATAGATTTCTGTCATTTTAGAGAGGTTTCTCATAGTGCCTGAGAATTTTCACCAGCACAGTTTTATTAATTTGGCTTTAAATATACAGTATGTGGATCACTCACAGATCTCTCACCCTCATTTCCAACAGTAGCAGAAGAGTTTTTGTAGACTGACCTTTACACTGGCTTATACAGCAAACACAAAGTTGGCAACTATAGGTGGTAACGAGATTTAATCAACTGGTAGCTAAAGAATCTAATATTTTTATGGGGGGGTTAGAAGAAACAAATCAAGAGTTACAAGGAGAGTGAAGATTTTTGCTTTTCTTACATCTACTACAACAGCTCACATTACCTGACTGTACTCAGGCAGTAATGCTGCTGTTTTCAGAGGTTGTCAAGCTTTTCCTTCTATGTTTACATACAAAAACTTAAAAGCGAATTTAAAAAAAAATCAATCAACATGAATTATTAATTGAGTATAGCAACAAAGAGCCAGCAACCTGGATCTGTAGCTATGTAGCTTTTTCCATCAACTCCACCAACAGCCACACAAATGATATATCAGCCATGGAAAAAGGCATGAACTCACATTGATATCCTCCAAGTCCAAGAAGTTTAAAATGATTCCATTCCTCTTCCAGATGATTGGTGGGCGCAGCGTCCCCTGGATGGCACAGGTAAGGACTGCGCTTAGACCCACTGTCACTGTGGAGATGCTGATTTGCTGGTCATCAGCCAGGCTCAGCTGGACAACCTCTGTTAAAATGAGAGTATGAAGGAAGATGATTTGTGGCGGAGAGGAAGAATGGTTGGTAAAGAGGCAAAGAAAGAGACAACAGTAAGAAAAAAGGATTGAGAAAAAGGAGAAGATGGACAAAAAAAAAAATCACAAATCCGAATGAGTTCTGATGAATTGGAGCTGTAGCCAAGCTTAATACATTTCTAAGCATTCATCTCATTACAAGTGGGCCGGGGAGGATAAACAGCTGTCCGGTTGTGAAGGATACGCAGTATGAAGAAAGACCACATATCAGAGGACACGCAGCTCGCCAAATATCATTCTTCTCATTAAGGGAAATTTATGTTCATTGAAATGGCCGTCCAATTCAATTCACCTTTACGGCAAATTAAGAATTATTCTTCTCTGTTCCTGCTGGCGCCATAAATAGTATCTGTCGCCAAGCCGTGTGGCCAGGCACCAGATCTGCACTGTCCCAGTCAAACTTTGAGTCTGAAAACTTCTACATATACTTTGTAATGTTTGATCTTAAATGGACTCCATTTATACTAAACATTAAAACAGTGTCTTTGTTATAAATGACCCATGTAATATATTATAGTATGAAACATGTATTATAAGCCATTAAATCTACTGCATGACCTTTGGGGATGGGGTGGTGTGTGTATTGCACCACACCACCCAACATTTCATTAGCTCAGTTTTTTTTTTCCATTTTCTGAGAAGCACTTTTTGCTTTTTGCTAATAAATAGATTCCAATTTTTAATATGTGCTTAAAGTTGATGCAGGTATGCCCGTTGCCAAAAGATATTCTGTGAATGTGGAATTCATGCAAGTCGCATCTGACATGATATGTGACCCTTTGTCAGCACTGGCTCAGGATATAGTTCAATAAATGTAAGTGACACAGACACCTGACAAAAATCTCAATGGAGCCAACCCAGGGTAACACTGAGCTAATCACCGCATACGCAGTACACACACACACACACACACACACACACACACACTGGACTGATTTTATCAACAGATCCTGCTACATGACCTTGCAGCACTTAAATATTTATAGAACGGGTACAACACTGAGCATGCAATGGATGCAAAAGCACACAAAAGCTACATACTGTAACTGAAATCCCTGATGATGATCACAATGATGATGAAGAAAAAAACACATTCAAATAATAATGCAGACTAATTAGCATATTTTAATTGTTGAACATTTCCCTAAAACCTTAAACATAAGGAATAAGTCGACTGCATTATATTTCCGAGCTATGTAAAAGCAACATTGCACTCTCATTAAACACAACTGCGTTCTATTTTTCCGTCAATATTAGAGAACAGCAGCTTTATGGATCTTCTGCTGTAGACTCAATCAGCGGTTTCTGGTGTAATTGTTATTCAGCTTCTAACTGCCAGACGTTGACAGTACTGCTATTTATTTATTGCAGTTGCTAAAATTAGTGAAGTATGACAAACTTGAAAGCATCTACCTGGCAATGAGCTTCTTTTAGATCTTTTAGATCACAAACAATGTTGTGGAGCTGATTAAGAATAAACTACAGTTACTCTGTTGACATATTTTTTTTACTCATCTGACTTTTCACTCCCACCACTACCTGAAAAAGTGATTTAAGTTTCCCAACCTTTGTTTCCTCTCCATTTATCTAATCTATCATAACGTGCAGCATAATAACACACAGATCTATATGAAGAAAATATTTGAACTCTAGCACTGAAGTCCCACAATTCATGACCGAACACAACAAATCGTCATTTCGACACCCACGTGGAGCAATATTTCATTGTCCAAACAGACTTCAAGTAGATGGCTAAGAGACTTTGAAATGTTTGTGGGGAACTTGCTGTCTGGATTCCGACTGTGACAAACCCTGTTGTGAAAAACCCCAGGATATTAGCTGTCTGTTTCACGTAGCTCTCCAGATGATAGATATATCCATGCTGACAGCTCGGTCTGTTAGTGATATTTCAGAATGCCTTGGGTACAGTACACTGCCAGGGCCAACAAAGTTATAATTCAGCAGATCAGTAATTTGGGTGGCAGAACAGGCTTTGAGTGCCATGTGGACAGATGAGGGATGAAGTGCATTGATCTGACATGGCTTGGAGGGGTGATTTCAGGTGGTACAGTGAATTTTAAGTAGACCAGTGCTCACACTGAATTTAATACAGTGCAATGGAAGCAAGACCTGTGTGGCTTGCTGTATCTTTATGCTGTGAATGTTCACTCTTAAGACAGATGCAACCATGAGTAGATTATTTAAGGTTAGAGAAGTAAGGCTGAGGCTAAAAAAGTCTCCATGTAGATTCACAAACTATAATATGAAATATGACGTAATGGTGGTTCTTTTAACAGCTACAGCTGATACAAATATGCATGTGCAATAAAGTTTCATTTAGTCTGTAGTAACTGATTTAACACACACACACACGGTAAAAAGAAAACTCACCCTTTCAGTTTTAAGGTTTTCCTTATCAGGATATAATAATAATAATCTGGACCTTAGCAGGTCTTAAAATTAGGGAAATACAGTCTCACAAAAAAATCGGATCATGCAACAGGAAAACAATCCCAAGCCCACCAACAAATACACTACAATAGAATGACTAAACAAAGAAAATAATCAAGGTGGTGCAATGGCCCAGTCAAAGTCCAGACCTCAACCCCACTGAAATCCTGCAGCGCGACCTAAAGACAGCTGTGTATAAACGAATGCCTGCAAACTTCAATGAACTGAAGCAACACTTTATAGGAGAGTGGGCAAAAAAAATCCTCAAACTATGTGAGAGACTGACAAAATCATATAGAAAGCAATCGCTACAAGTTTTCAAGCCAAAGGTGGCTCTACAACAGGGAACGTCAACTGGCGGCCCGCGGGCCACATCCGGCCCGCCAGAGCTTTTCATCCGGCCCGCGACAGGGTAC